>PVLD010004066.1:0-97938 GCA_004027595.1 Dinomys branickii
ACTCCCTACCTAGTGACCTGGGTGAGGTGTGTAAGACTGCTCCCCCACCCTCCCAGGGTTCCCTGCAGGTATAGGGATGGATCTCCTCCCCCACTCGGTGATCTGGTCGCGAGCGCCGATATCTCACCAGTTATTGGAGTCCCTGCAGGCATGAAGGTTCCAAGGTGCCAGTCTATCCTTTGGGGCTTTCTGCGCGGCCAGCCGATGCGCACGAAACGTGAGACCGCTGGGCGTTGCCGCCACCAGCGAGCAGATCTCTGTCGGGAGTCGCCGGAGAGCTGCGCTGGCTCGGGGGGCGGGAGGGATCGAGCTGTCCGTGTTCTCAGGGCGTTTGGACCCAAGCAAATCTTCCTCCTCGCTCTCGGCGTTTGGGGCCCTCCGCGGGGCCCGCCCGACACGCGCGAAACGTGGGATTGCCGGGTGTCTCCGCCGCTAACAAGCTGATCTCTGTCGGGAGTCGCCGTGGAGCTGCGCCGGCTCGGGGGGCCGGAGGGATCGAGCTGTCCGTGTTCTTAGGGCGTCAGGACCCAGTAAATCTTCCTCCCCGCTCCCGGCGCTTGGGGCCCTCCGTGCGGCCCGCCCGACACGCGCGAAATGTGGGATTGCTGGGCGTCTCTCCCGCTAGCAAGCCGATCTCTGTCGGGAGTCGCCGGGGGGCTGCACCGGCTCGGGAGGCGGGAGGGACCGAGCCGGCTGTGCTCCCACAGCGCTTGGACTGAGCCAAGCTTCCTCCCCGCGCGGATCGTCCCTGGCTCCCAGCGTCTGGGGCTTTCCCAGGTCTCGCCCCGGCAGCCTGGTCCGCCCTACCACATCTCCCCCGGCATCTCAGAGAAATACGCCCAGTTTAAACTTCCCAGCCGAGGTCCCGACATTCACCCTCGCCAAGTCTGTCTCGAGCTGGCGGTGTTTATTAAGGAGGTTCGCTCCCTTGCTGCTCACCTGGTCGCCATCTTCCCCGGACCTCCATATTGTACTACTTTTGTTGCACACGGTAAGTTTTAGTATTTTGCACTTTGGCATTCATTTGCCTCATTTTTTTTAAAATTTCATTTAGGTTTTTCTTTGAACCAAGGAAAATTTCCCACTTTTTGTTTCTTGTTTTCTACTTTAATTTCATTGTATTCAAAAGAAAACTATGATTTTGAGCTTCCTATATTTTTAATACATTTTTATCCCAACATGATCTGTTCTTCCAAATATTTTGTTTGCACGTGAGCAGAATATACTTGCTGCAGCTGCTGCATGTAAAGCTCTCTATGTGCTCATTATGTCCATGCGGTTGGTAGTGTTACTCAATTCTGCAGTTTCTTAACTGATTTTCTGTATTTGTGTCCTGTTTATTAATAGTTGAACTTTGAAGTCTGCTACTATTATTTTATTACTGATACTCTCTCTTTCATTTGTATAATTATTTCCTTTACATACTTTCTTCTGGGACATTGGGAGCATGTATACTTACAATTACTATATATTCTAATGTTTTGAGTGGAACCATTACATAAGATCGTTCTATGTCTCTAGAGACAGATTTTAAATTAAAAGTCTACTTTTTCTAGTTTCATATGGATGTTTCACTTTTCATTTTTATAAAAATGATAAACAATATCTTATACCTTGTTTCCAAAATCAAATTTTGAAAACAAAATTTATTTTGAAATTGATAAGGAAGTACTAGTAATTAAATATTGATTTTTGTTACATATGGCTTATAGTTCAATAAACTGTAAGAAAATCCTACATCTCAGAGAAAATATTCATTCTGCATATGTTTTCTTGCAGTATTAATTTTCTTTTTTGTGTTGATGGAGCTCGAACCCAGGGCTAATGCTGTGCAAGTGCTCTACCGCTGAGCTTCATCTCCATCCATGACTACCTTGTGAACTCTCCTCAGTTTCCATTTCCCGCAGAAACTATGATAGATTAAGAGAAGCAGAGTAGGAACAACCATTAAAATGGGCTATTGGGTCACTGTGCGGCATATGTGCATATCCTTATTTTCCTGTGCACTTGTTCCTGAGTCTCTCCCCAGACTCGAATCTTTGCTTGATTGGGTACTCTGCCAAATGTATCCTTTGTAGAGAAGGAAAAGCACTTCTTCTCCTCTTTCCAGGTTCATGATGGATATATATGTAAAGAAGGAGACAGATTTATAAGAAAAATGAAAATTTTGTAACATAGATTGGGTATGGCATTGTAGCCTTTTTAGAGAAACACTTGAATCTGGATATTTTTGTACTAGGTTTAATGAAGAATGGATAGTTATGGGAAATGTGAAAAATCAGCAAGTGTAAATGAATGTTAACAAACTGAAGAAATATAACAATGAGTTTTAGTAGATATTCTGGACAGAAATAAAATGCTCCTTCTCTCTGAGTACAGTAAGGTGGGTAGCTCTCATAGAATGCCTTATGACATGGTTCCAGGGAAGAGGAGACAAACCTTCCTGTTTTTTTTTTTTTTTTTTAATGAACTTTATCATGGAACCAGTGTAGGGAAAGATCACAATGACTTCATTGCTTAGGCTGTTTCCTCAAACTCCTTCAGTTTATATATTTAGCATGTCAAGAAAGGCACCATATTCTTGGTACTATGTCCAGATTCTCAGCACTGTCCTATCTCATCTCATGGAATTTCAACTTCTTCAAAATTTCTTTGAGATTATGATTTTCTTTGAACATATTTGAAACATTTGAGGAAAATTACTAAAACTTAGCCATAAAGAGTTCTATCATTACCTGGCATGGAGACATAAAGCAAAAGCGAACACAGGCTGCACTCTTCCAATAGACCTGTTTAAAATCACGAACATGATTGGTGGACTTGGAGAATGTGAGGGTGGAATGCAACTTTCATGGTAGTCATAAAATTTCACATGTTTCTTTTTAAGCAATTAAAAGGCTATTTTAATACCAAAACTACAAGGTCTGTTTAAGTTTTCACAACCTAATAAATAAAAGTCACCCTGGTATTTTCTCTACAAAGGGCAAAGAGTTATTTGCTGGAGTGGTCAGCATCGTTAATGCCATGTAGCAGGTCTCAGAAAGCCATTTCTCATTTAATCTTCATGGCTCTCCCTTACAATTCTTCTCCACAGTTCTCATTTGAGCTGATATTTTACATTGCTTCAGCTCACCACAAAAAGTTAACTTGAGTATAGGAAATGTGCATTTTTTAAAAATGAAAGTATTTCACTTCGAAGAGTGCTTTAAAAGGCTTGAGACAGATTCTCTGAGAGTATAGGCTTTGATAAGTTGAAAGAAACCTGCTTCCCAAATAGGATGAGATGATTTTGCAAAAAAAAATGCAAATGACCTCTTATTGATATATATGGCAGTGAGTATATCCTTGGATGCTTTTTAAAATAATTTCAACAGGGAAAGAGAGATCTCAAAGTAGTAGACAGCCAACATATCCCACTGATTTTAATAATTCTTGCCCTGAAAAATGTGGAAATCATGGATCAGAAAGAAAGTAGCATTTCTAAGAGTAATATTATATTTATTTCAATTGCTTCCTGTTACCAATTAGAACAAAAATGACAAAAGCTATCAAATAATCCACGCCACTTCGCTCAGGGAGGCGTGGTTGCTAGAACTCCAGTGTCTTTATGCTCTTTTGCAGGTAAAATTCTGCTCCTTTTCCAGCAACACCGATCTTCCCTCTCTATATATTAACATCTTCTGGACATTTAAGAAAAAACAGCATGGTGTAATATGTGCCACTCTGCCTTTGGCTTTCTTCACTTTGCATAATGACTTTAAAGTCTGTCCCTGTACCACACAGCAGGGTTTTAATTTTTATTACTGACTTATATTCAGTTTTCTAAATAAAAACATTCTGTTTCTACATTCATCACTTGAGGAATATTAGGTTATTTCAATTTAGGGCTCTTATGAATAATATTACTATAGTTATCTTTTCACCCCCATATATTTAATTTCTCTTGGATGGATTTTCAGGTGTGGATTCACTCATTTAGGATGTACTTATATGTAATATTTTAGAGTTCCATATAGTTTTCCAAGTTGGCTACCCCACTTAATGTTCCAGTGTATCCGCTTTAACAATAGTGGTTGAAAGTTGTAGTTTCTGCACGTCTTCCCTAAATCTTGCTGCATTTTTGATACAGCCATTCTAGTGGTACGTGTGTGTGTGGGATCTTACTATAGTTTGCATTTTCATTCTGCTAATCACTAATGATTAAATATATGTTATTATGGTTAAATTATAGCCATTCCTACAAACTTTCTTGGTGAAAACATACTATATTTGTCTATTACATTGTGAGTGTGTGTGTGTGTGTGTGTGTGCGCGCGCGCTGAACCATACTTTAAAGAAAAAACATGTTTAGGTACTTTGAATATAATTTCTATATCAGACATAGGGTTTACAGATGAGTGTCTCAAAACTTATAGCTTCTTCTCTTTTTCTAAGTGGTGGCTTTTGATAAAATTTAACTCATTAAATTATTCTTTTTGGGTTGTACTTTTAGAATTTTACCTGTGAATTCTGCCCAGTTCATCTTACTAAATATTTTCTTGTCTGTATTCTTTCAAATACTTTACAATTCCACTTATTCAGTTAGATTTGTGGTTCATTTTAATTTTATTATGTATAGTGTAAAGTAAGTGTTTAAATTAACTTTTTGCATTTCAACAAATATCCAAATACTTTTTGTTGAAAATTATTTATTAATTGGACCCTTATCAAATACAATGAATCTGAAACATATGCCTTATTTCTAGCCTTTCAATTCTGAATATATATATATATATATATATATATATAATATGTATGCATATATTGATTATTGTGTCTTGGTTTTCAAGTCAATTCAGGTAGTATATGCTTCACTTCCTCACTTTAAAAATATTTTTAGACATTCTATGACCTTCGGTTTTCCAAACAATTTTTACAATTCCTTGTCAGTTTCTACAAGAAATGTATTATTCAATTTTGATAGAAATTGTGTGGAACCCATAGATAGATTTGAGAATTATGACCATATTTGCAATATTGTTTCCCAGTCTCTGGAGTATTTCTGAATTTATTTAGATAAATTTTCATTTTCCTCAGTGAAGTTTATAGTTTGTACTGTATAGGACTTGAACTTATATTAATATATAGCACTGTTATGTATTTTATTGAATTTTTAATGCTTATTTACAGAAATTAATTCAATTTTTATACTGACATATTTCCTAGAAGTTTGCTAATTGCTTAAAATTTCTTCCTTGACTTTGAGGTTACTTAGAAATATGTGGGGTCTTAATATTCAAATATTTTAATATTCCTAGATGTTTTTGTTACAGATTTCTCAGTTAAGGTTTTGCTTTTAGAAAACTATTAAATATGATTTTAAATCTCTTAAATTTTGTAAGACTCGTGTTTTGGCCCAGGATAACACTCTAAGATAGAAATTATTCCCTGAGTACCTGAAAAGAATGTGTGCTCTGAGTCTCTGACACACTATAGAAGTGAGTTCAATGGATTATGATTTACTGAACTTGAGGCACCAAAATTTCTATCATTTTTGAGCAGCCTATTTCCTTTACTTATTTGCAGTTCAAAATGTTAGATGAGTTGTGTGTACACTTTTAATTTTATACTTTCGAATTTTTAATCTCTTCAATATTACTAATCTCACTAACCTAGTTATTGGCTATAGTAATATGTGTTGATATGAGACCATTTCTTCTCATTATTGTATAATTTCTAAGTCTCTTATGGTTACTATTTACATATTATAGCTTTTGTCACTCCTTATCTTCAAATTATGAACTTTTTAAAATTAAAAATGTACTTTTAATTTTTAGGTTGTGCTCTTTCATCAGGTTTAACCAGATATAATTTTATTAGAATATTTGTGTCATTTGCATCTGACGTAGCAGAGTATATAAACATGGTAACATTAGATACACATTTACTGTCTTTGTAATTTATCTTAGCTTTCTTCTTTCTCTTTCTTTTCGTTCTGTTTCTCTTACTTATTTCTCTTTCCGAGCTTTCTTTCTTTAATATTTTTCCTTTCTTCTTTCTTTTCTCCTTTTAGTTCTTTCTTCCCTGTTTTCCCATCTAAATTTTCTTCCTAAATATTTATTGAAGAACCATTGATATTGGGATTTTTTTCTTCCATTCTGTAGTTCTCAGGAAAGACTCAGTACCAAAAGCTGAGCCCGATAGTCTATAATATACGTTTTGCAGCAGCAGAGCACTTGGTGAGCACACACAGGGCTCCTGGGTTGGCTCATTTAATGGTTGATATGTTGTGTCAATTTGGGCATCTTAAAAGGTTAACTAAGTAACTCAGCCGTTCTACATTTTAGGGTGTAAAGGACGCGCCCTCACCAGTCTAAGAGGTTGTTCATTGTGTCATTTTTGAGAAGTTTAGAAGTTTAACTGAGTGACAGGGGAGTGGGGGGCAGGGTCCTCACTTTGTAAACATCTTGAGCCTGTGCTAGAGGAGAGCATAGACATGTGTCAGTGCTACGCTCACCCTTGGTAGGGTAGCCCACTTACAATATAAGGGAGGAAAAGAGGTTTGTCCTCCTTTTTGCTCTTGCTGCTTTGCCATCTTCTGCCACCTTGAAGTGTTGCCTCTGTGCCGTACCACCCCGCCTTGGAACCAGTTGATTACGGACTGACACCTCTACAAACTGGGAGCTAAACAGACCTTTCCTTCCTTAATTGTGAATATCAGGTGTTTTGTCTCAGCAATGAGAGAAAAGTAACCAAGACAGATCACCACCTCCTCAAATATAGATAAATAAATATCAGCCTGTAGCTTGGCAATCAGTTATATTTCCTATTCCTCTATTATATGTTGAGGGTCTCAATACTAGTCTGAATTAGCACCACAATTGAAAAGTTATAATTTACAAATGCATCTGTGCACTATTATTCTGTAACAGTATACTTGCCTCCCCTTAAGTAAACACAAAGTTCTGATTAATTTCTCATGTAGTTTTAGGACCCAGCACAGAAACTGAATATCATGAAACTAACACAGCGCCACAAAATTTCCTTAATTTCCTAAGCATCCCATTCCTGGCTTGTAGCACCAGGCATTTATGCTCTTATAATTCTGTGAGTTAAAAGTTCCAAAAGGAAGGAACTGACAGAGTCATACTCCTTCCAAAAGTTCAGGGAGGAAATTTTTCCTTGCCTTTTCTAGATTCTGGTAGCTGCATATGTATTCAGGAGCATAACAATAATCTCTGCCAATTTACTTATTTGGTCTTCATCTTTTAGTTGTGTACCTTTACATGGTTTGCCTCTGTTCATAGGTTTGTCAACATTTTCCCTCTTTATAATTACACTAGTGTTTCTGGATGAGGGACCAGCCACACTCCATTATGACTTTATTAACTGTATCTGCAACATCCCTGATTCCAAATTCGGTCATATTTGAGATATTGGGAGGAAGAGCTCAACATGTATTTTGGGGGACAGAAAATAAACCATAAATACTCTTGGGTCATTGCTGTTCTTTTTTATCATGAGGTGAATACAGATATATGATTTAGTATGTATAAGTACAGACACCCACTTCAAATCAGACACTTATTTGTAACAGCTACTATGCCAGACAGTAGAAAGTAAAACTAGCAAGAATTTTTTGGGGGAGGGGGTCCAAAACATGAGCTCAAATTAGAAGGGACAGCTCTACACTAAATAAGGAGAAAAAGGCACGGTTAGTAAAATGGAAGTGGAATAAGAAAGAAATACAATGATAAATATCTATTTTTGACAAGGAGAGATTTAACATTTGTTGTAGGAGTAGCAAATACATCTAAAATCTCCATCACTCAAGCCATAAAGTTTTCAATTTTCCCGCACACCACACGCCCTCTGTTCATCACTTGTTCCTGTCATCTGCATTTATGATCCAAGTGCCGAATGCTGCACCATCTCATTAATAAATGGAGTGTCAGGAAGGAAAAATCTCGAAACTTCTCACATAGTGAATAGATATTCTGGTTTAGAAGCAATATGCATTATCTCCTTCCATAGAGTACCAGACGGATATGGTCCTATGTTCCCATCAAAATTCAAAAGGTACCTATGCAAGTCAAACCAAAACATTCACCACTAAGTCACCTACTCTCCTAAAACTGGTTATCCTCTAATATTTTAGTAATATTCTGATTAAATTATTCCACAATAGAGCAAATTGGCTGAGAAATACAAGGTGTAATCTCAACATAGTGTAAATATCTAAATTTCTAAAAACTGCTAAAGGCATGTTGCAAGTAACACTCCCCAACCTATTCCCCCTAGCTTCAAACACAGTGAACCCATTGTCCTTGCTGGTTTGTGAAGCAGTCCTGTTAGTCCTCTTTTAGGAGTGTCTTTAGTTTCACTGTTGTGGCTGCCGCCTCTTGAATCAATTTCAAATCTTTGCCTTTCATGGTCATTTCAGCTTTGTAGAAGAGACTGAAGTTACATGGTCCCAGAACTGGTGAATATGGTGGATGAGGACCACTGTGTTGTTTCTACAAGGCTTCCTTTCCATTGGAGGTCACTGAGCAACAGCATGGACAACATTTTGATACCTCATAACCAGACGCAGAACTGCTATAGAAAGTGGCATCAGTAGGGAAATTATGTTGTGAGCAAGGGAGAGTGTTTTTGAGGGGCCTTAAAGGCAACGTGACGTTTGGTGCTCCACATGTTTTTCAGTTTTAAACATGAACAGTAGATTTGGATCGATCCTTGTATGTAATATTCCTATTGTATTTCTCTTTTGTCCATTTCACTTTAGTGACTATTATTGATCTATTCTGTGACATGACTCTAGAATATTATCTGTTTTCTTCTGTCAATAAACACTTTCACAAAAATACTGAAAATATGACCATAGTCCTATCATGTAACTGAATGCCTTGGTTCTAATCATACTTGCTTCTGTTTCCCAAATGTAAGCCAGCATGAAATTCTTAAACATACACAACTTTTAAAAAATTTCCCATTGCTTTTACCATAAACACTGAACTCTTCCTATTTGCCTATATTGTTCATGTAGGATAATTTTCAACTTGCACTTCACATGCCAGTCTTATGCTCAATTCTGCTGTTTACATTAGCCTCTCCTGCCCCGATAGTTTTAGGCTGGTTCTCCCTAACTATTGTATCTCAGGTTGAAGATTACTTCAAGGGAAACTTTCCCTGATTAATTCTATTGTCCTCAATGAGGTCAAAGCCTGATAGTCTGTACTTCTCCACAGCAAATATAACCACAGTGGGGAATAAATAATTGAGACTAATTTCTTAATGTATTTGATTGCTTTATTCTCTCCATGACGGGAAAAGTCCTTGTCTCATCTATAAAGCGTTTCTACCATTTAAAATAGAAACCTAAGTATATGAAAATAGGAGTCCCTAATGGTTCAATACATAGTTCTTCTTAAACAGAATGTAACCTTTTTACTTCACCTATGTCACTGCCAAATGGTTGTTTCACATCAAAACAGAACGTCTTCTGTCATAGGACCTATAGGTCTGTTTTGCACTTACACTCTTTGAAAATGAGGTATATGAAAGCATCCCCTTCTGTATTTAATGACAGCCTTCCAACAATCGCTAAAAGCAAATTGGAGCCCAGAGCTCTTTGAATGCATGAAGAGTGGAGGAAACAGTGTCAGTTGATATTAGAAATTACAATCCCTATCACTCATGAGCTTTGAAATTATGTCCAAAAGCATTATAACTTAAAATGTCAGCAGGCTTTTAATGCTTTTTCAAGTTCTTTGATATCACTGATGATAAGGAAGCGAAGTGGAAACAAAAGAGAAGAAAAAGAATGGATAAAAAGAATTCACTGTGTAGTGTGAATGATTTTTGGCACAATTATGCATCCTTCTCAATAATCTACCTGGATATATATTTTGCAAGAAAAGCACACAGAGAATGTCATTGAGTTAACATATTTATTCTCAATTTCAATATCCTTGACAGTAGAATGAAAGAACAGCCCTGTAAGGATATAGGGAGAAAAACAGTTTCTTCTGTTACATGTTTACACAACAGCATTTCTGTAGCTCTAGATGGATAGTTTCTCCCCGAGAAAACAAACAATTCTCCTGATGCTTCTGTGCTAGGCATTGGCTCCTCTGATGTGATTCTCTTGTGACATAGTCTACCGAAAGGCATTATCAGATCCCACAGATTAAGGGCTCAGTTTCATGGGAAATTTCCCCAAATTCAGACACCAGTCACAAACACAAACTGTGCCCTGTGTCCTGACCAAGAGCTTTAAAACAGGGTTTTCATGATATCCTCTTTAGTTTTGATTAATTGGCTTAAGAAAGTCACAGAAATCAGATAAAAAAATTGAAATTGGGTAAAGCGTAGACACACTCAGATAACACTATTTAAAGAATAGAGTTTGTAAGTTATCTTTTAAGAAAAACCTCTAGATTTCACTCGAAGAACTGTTTGAAACTGACTTTTCAGAATGGGCACCCACAGAAGCCAGTTTATCACATCCATGACCTTTTGACATCACAAGCTAAAACTTCTCTATGCAGAACGTGACAAACCCCCCTCAAAGAAATGTACAGCCTGTGAAAATGTAGCGTGATAGTGTACTCTTGTAAAGCCAAACCCTGCAACTCCCCCTTCTCGTAATCCAGTGACAAGCTGCTGCTTTCCTCTCCCAAGAGATTCCTCCACTACCAATCACTTCGGCATACTTAAACTTTTCTAGTGCGTTTCCTTTTTGTTAGATGACTACACATTAAACTTTTGTTTTTATAAAAACCCAATGCCACAGTACTAACTTCTATGTGTGTTGGTAGTGAGTTCTTGCTTCTTATAAGTGTTAATTACATGCTTTCATTTATTATGGCAAGCACCGCAAAGGATATAGACAACATACAGAGAGAAGAAATGTATAAATATGGTGCAAAATAAGGAGCTCAAAGTTTCCATGCTGGCTCCTCATGTACCAACCTCTGAGAATGTACGCATGTTTACCTATCACAGACCCTCTGAAACCAGTCCTTTTAGACTTTATGGAAGCTTCAGTACATAAGTATCGTTAATGAGATCATTGGCCATTGCTGATAACTTTTAGCTTTTCCCCCTTTTTGGAGGCAAGGGTGGGATACTGAAAATTTCAGCCTTCTAATCACATGCTTACTTTCCTGAGAGCCAGCTGGGGACCCAATACTGAAGTTAATTGGGATCTCCAGATCCTAGTTTCCCCATTAGCACACAAAAGACACCTGTATTCCTCAGGAAATTTCAAGGATTTGAAGAGGTGTATGTCAGGAACCTGGAAGGAAGACCAAATGTAGACATGCCTAGTTTAAAGGCTATATTGTGTGAGAACTGTGTTATGAGAGGAATTGGCATTCTGCAAGCAGAGTATAAGCAAACCTAGATGGTAGCCATTATACACCTAGGACACATGGTACAGCTTCTTACTCCTAGGCTACTCACCCATTTGACACATTACTGCACTGAGTACTGTGGGCATTCAGTATGCAACACAATGATAGGAATTTTCATATTCACATATGTATGAAAATAGAAAGGGGAGAATAAAATACGAAGTAAAGGAAAATGATTCACCTCTGTGGGTTACGTTTCACGGATGGAACACGCAGGATTGGACTTTGTGCTTGGTACATCAGTGAGTGGATATGAGGAAATATAAAGCCATAGTACATGGCTGTGTGTATCACGTGCTTTTAGGATGCTATGTACCCAGGCTGCACTAAATAAATGCAAAGGTGTTTATTTCTTCAATAATAAAGTAATCTTGCTTAACCTTAACATTTTTACATCAATAATTTTGGTTTGTAAACTTTTGACACTTTGTAAGTTAGGTTAAAACACACAGTTTTGACTCATTGTAACAGATTAAAACACATTTTATGGTATATAAACTATTTTATATCCTTATTCTACATGTTTCTTTTTTAGAAATTATATATATGTTGTATAATTATATATCCTATACTTTCACACAAGTGGAGTAAATGTTTTTACACCATCCAAACTGTGACAAATGAGTTTGTCTGGGACTTAATAACAGCAACTGTTTATAAACCAATATGAATTTGTGAAGTCCACTATCATTATGGGACCATCAGTCTATACACTGGCCATCACTGATGACAATGTTATGTGGCTCAGTATTGCCTTTATTTCAAAAGAGCACCATTATGTAGAATATCCTCTTTCTCGCTCTCTCTCCTTTCTCATGAAGAATTCCCTTGGATATATGCTCAGCTAGGTAAGGTACAATCTATCCATTTAACAAATCCACTCAGTGTTTAATGTTTTACACACATGAACAAAGAGAGAATGGGTTAGTATTACAGAAATCACAGGAAAGTCCTACCACTGGATTGGGTTTTCCTGGATAGCAGGTGTATTCAGTGTCCTAAATGTCTTTGCAACTTTGCCCACCTTTGGTACTCAGCTGTTCAGGTCTACCTGTAAGCTTTGCTGGTTTAAGTAAAATTTGATGGATATGAAACCATATATACACTTGATGTTCAATTTACACCAGAAGAACGAC
Source organism: Dinomys branickii (assembly GCA_004027595.1). Classification (NCBI taxonomy): domain Eukaryota; kingdom Metazoa; phylum Chordata; class Mammalia; order Rodentia; family Dinomyidae; genus Dinomys; species Dinomys branickii. Next base: position 12,533 of record PVLD010004066.1, read on the forward strand.
GGATGTTTCCTCATTCTGTTTTTTTCTCTCAGCTTCAGAATCAAGAATATTCCTTAGGAAACCTAAGGACAGTTTAGTGTCTTTAAATTTAGCTTGATAAATTTTATTTTAATAGTTTGTTTTTATTTGAGTTCAGAGACTCTTTTAGCTCTGGTTTTTTTGTTTGTTTGTTTGTTGGTTTTTATGTGAGTTTTGAGTCAACAACTTAAATTAAAATTATAAATAAAATATTAAGAGCCCTTCCAATTAGCCTCCTTAGGATATATGTGTGTAAATATATAAATGTAATATATATATATATATATATATATATATATACACACACACACACATACATACATATATATATATATATATATATATATATACATATATATGTGTGTGTGTGTGTACTTATGTAAGAAAAAAATGCTCTTTGACATCAACCTGGACACAGCTCTTAGGAAATTAATAATAAAGCCCTATCTACTATTTTCACATCTAGTTCTTAAAATGTTTCTCTTCTTTGTGTATCACATATTAGCTACTAACTTTTCTTTGATATATGACTCTTTTAAATCCAATGCTCATCCTGATACTTACTCAACACTTTCTTAGAGCAAAACTCTTCCCCTTCTAGTCATTCTGACATCTCTAGATGGCCTTCTGCTTGGTTTTCCATCCAGCACCTGACAGCCATAGCATGAGGATATAATAGTTTAGTTTTAAGATTTAATCCATAGCTGCTACTTTTAAAAGGTGACTCTTATGTAGGAACATTCATTCTCAAATGGTACTCTATTACTACATGAAAGAATGAAGATTTAGATAAATGAAGTAACGAAACACAATCACATCCCTTATAAGCAAAGTTTTCTGCAACCAATAATTTAAAGCTTCAGACTCCAAAAACTTGTTTGCTTATTACATATAGCCTCTTTGTCTCCAGATAATTACTCCCCACACAGCCGGAATACTTATGGTTGGTAGGTAAGGTGACAGCAGGAAGTCAAAGGACAGAAAGATCGATTTCCTGTCACTCAGTGTAGTAAATTGAAGGTACTCTGATGCACCATCCCTTGATATTCTGTAAAATAGAAATCGCTTAATTAACTAAAAAAGAGGAAGTCACTGGATGGTCAATGATCCTTAAAGCAAAGAGTTTGGAAAGAAAAAGAAATACACAAATGATAGAAAGAAAAAAATCTAAGATTTTTCTATCCCTCTTAATGTTGAGAGAGGTTTTGAGTGTGTATGTGTGCATATGTGTGTTTGATTACTTTCTCCTAATAAAAGTATTCACCCATAGATTCTCTATGTTGTGTGTACACCTATCTTCCTCAAATTATGAAATAACATAGTTATTACCAAGTATAGAATTTACGGAACAAACAGACATTTATAAGAGTCTTATTCTGAACTCTCAGTGCCAGAATCTGCAAGGAAGAGGTTACTCTGGCAGTTTTATGGAGATCATTCCCAAGGAAAGAAATGGAGGTCAATCAGAGACTTCGCCTCTGCTCTTCTTTCCTGCCCTCATCTTCAGCCTGACTGAAAACTTCCAAGGGCTTTCTGTTCCACAGATATTTCTTGCAGTGGAAGAGCAATCAATATGTACAACTTGAAGAAAAGTTTGTTGTACTCTACATGAATGAACTGAGATGGAGTTTTAGAATCATTTTCCCTATGATATTGTTTCTGATTTCAATGGCCTAAAAATAAAGCCTTTCTTTTGAATATGACTCATTTGGAACCAATGTTCTAAAGACATATGAATGTCAATACTGTTGAATAATTTAATGGGACTATGCAAAGTAAATAGAGCAGTTCAAGTCCTTGCCAGTGGAATAGAAGAAAACTGAACACACTAAGCGTCATCCGCCCAAGTAAACTGTCCTAATCAAACACGTACAGAAAGAATCAGATGATTAGCCAGAGGCTGCTTTATATATATATATAGCAAACAAACTCAATTACATGGGGAGGAATAGTCAAGCGCAGCACAAAAGTTATCAGAGGGCCTGCAGAGATTCCCCCTGGAGCTTTCACGCACAGATTCAGTAGCCAGTAATTTCTACTTTTTTAGATAATGTGCAAGGACCACGGTGCTGATTAGCCCTTAAATCACACTCTCCCAGGAAAAGCAAAGCCTTTAATTTCTTTAATGGACAAAGACGTGTCCCTGCTCTCCTCTTTTTCACCTTCAGTACTTCCCTGGCAGTCTGAAGACGATGGTATGAATGTGTATTTGTGCATCTACGAGTCTGTCTGTGCGAGAAATGAGTAAGCAACCAGGGGCATGACTTTTCTCTTCTTCTACCTTGTAACTTAGTATATCCATTTCCCCATTACTCTTAAATTGGAATCAGTATTTGAGTTTGAGTGATGAAAAATATCTCACTGTGTTGTTCTTTGTCACTATTATTTTCTAATCTTATTCATAACTAGAATCCCCAAAATGCTAGGATTTAGGTTCTCTGCTGAGTTGAAAGCACAGTATGGAGAGAGATGGAGGCAGAAGGAAATGAGCGGATACATCCACCTTCACTGAGTTAACTGGGAGCACCGCGAAAGAAGCTCCACCGCTCTGTCGCCTTTGCACAACGGTGGACTCACAGGACAGTGTGGGCCCCCCCTCCCGGTGTTCGGCACAGTATATTTTGAATGTTCTTAATTCAGTAAGCAGTGGATTCAAAAAAGTAAAGGAAGAAATGAAAGTGAGTAAAATTAACAAGTTTGACTACTTAAGGTTAAAACTGAATGTCTATGATAATAATAAATATAAACAAAGAAAAGAGAATGCTAGAGAATTATATTAAATAAGACTACATATCTCAATACATCATATTAATATATTAATGAGTCTAAACAACTCATTAACACCTCAGTGACAAGAAAAATATGATGCATAATAGAAAGTCTTTTTACAAAATACAAAAACACAAAAAGGAGCTCGGTGTATGCTAGCGGTGGGGAGCTTGGCTCATAGGCATAAAGCCTGGATTCCAGCCTCAGCACTGTAAAAATAATCAGCCTTATTATCAGTATTATGTCTTTTTTATTTTTCAGTTTAGAGTTACATACCAAGTTGACATAATATCCACTTAGATAACAAAACCTAACATAGGGGCAACAATAAGGAAATTATGATCTTTACCTACAATTAGCAGAAAAATAACTATGAGCATCATATGTGATAAGTGACCACTAAGCATTGTTAAGTACCTTGGTTCTTAGACAAACCCACTTGTAAATTCACAAATTAACAACATATCCATTTTCCTGTGAATAAAAGCCTGAGATACTTTCTCTGTGCTCCTTTGTTTGGTCTCCCTCTCACTACACGAATGTGTGTGTGTGTGTGTGTGTGTGTGTGTGTGTGTGTGTGTGTAACAGGTATAGCTCCTTTTCTTCCCTCACAGTGCACAAGGTTCAGCTCCCTGCACCTACACAAAGTATTACCAAGCACTCGGCTCAGGGAAAATAGTGAAAGCATATATCAAGCCAGCCCTCTGGAGTTTTCATGGTCTAGTTCTTTGCTGGAAGCAAAGATGGATAAAAGTATTTACCTCTTAAATGTTTACCTAATACTGTATGAAGCAGTGACCTTAAGTGGTCTTTACAGCTCATAGACCACACACACAAAACTATGAACGAGCAATTTTTATTCTTCTGAAGCTAACGGTTCTGGCTCACTCTCTTCCTCTTCTAGAGGACTGCAAACAGTATTCTCTGGTGAAATTACTATAATTCATAGTTGTCAGTGACCAGGTTTCTGAATTTAGGCTAAGGTGGGAGATATAAAGGAATAAATGGCAAAGATAACTGTCAGAGCTTTATTAGAAAAGGCTAATTCAAGTGACTTGGGACTCCACTTGACCTTGAGTAATCAATCACCTAGCAGATGTACAACTAGCACTTCCTGTGTTAGGGTCTAATCTAAAACTCCTTCATGCCAGGCAGGTAGAGTCCATGAGCTAACATGTGGCAGCAAGACTGTGCTGAAGTGTATTAGGAAAGCAAATCTCCCATCCACAGACAGCAGCACCCTCTTGGTGTCTTCTGTTGCCCCTCCACAGGAATACAGTTTCAGTGATGCCACCGTAACTTCTGTGTGCTGAGAAGCTGGAAAGTGAAACCCATATCTAAAACTTAGGATAAATAAAACTTTGTTGTAAACATTTTTAAGAAATACAGCATAGGCGACATTAAATGTGTGTGCTGACGTGGCGAAGCTATGACGTTATCGTTTCCACATGTCATGTAAGGGACTGTGATAGACACTCTGGGGAGACATATTGACCTGTAACACTAAGTTGTTCCTCTCAAAGGAAGTTCTTGGTGTAGATGAGAAAGAGGTGTACGCAGTGTAAAAATGTCACAAAAATGTAGAATTATCTTTCCCTCTTCCTTCCCTCAAGCCCTCCTTCCTCTCATCCTGCTGTCCTCACTCCCTCTTCACGCCCTCGATCCTTCCATCCTGCTCTCATGGACCCCACACAAGGAAAGTGGGAGCCAACAGGATACAGAAGGAGCTTGATGTCACGGAGGTCCATGCTGGTAAATGTTGGAAGGTATTGATAATAGAAACTGAGTTTCTCAGCAATGAAATGGGGAGCTACAAATATGAAAAGAGAAACATTAAAACATACCTGGATTGGGTCTGCTTGTGTAAATTCATGTATTTGAATATTATTTATCTCTCTAAATATAAATATAGACAGATAAGTATAGACATACAGATATACATGTGTGTGTCTGCATGTGTTTACATCCATTTTCTAGCTCTCTTCAGAGGGAGGGAGGAAAATCCCTTTTATAACTGAATGCTGACCAGTCAGTGCAGAGGGAATAATGGAATTGGGAAAAAATCACCATTTTTCAACCATCATAGAAATGGTTACTTTAGAAAATACATATAGATAGATTTTAGCATGACACAAGTGCAATTATTTTTCAAATATTATATTAGTATATTCACCATACATACTTAAGACAGAGTTACTTCATAGTAGACTGTACCACTTTAAATGCACAATAATGGTAGGTTTTAAATACTCAAAAATACATTGCAAAAACTGATCAGTTATATCAGACATCTAATATCAATGGCAAATAAAATAATAACAAATCTAATAGTGAGAAAACATACTGATGCTTCAATAGAATGGAATGCCGCTGATTGCCTCTTTCTACATTTCTTTCTTCAGCTTTTGTTCTTCCAAATCCTACTGCTCTATTCTCTCGTTCATGACTTTGCTTTTCCTTAACATCATTTTCTCAGGCCAGCCCCTCATGTCCCACATTTTTGTCATTTATTTCCATGAATTTGATTTCTAAGTCTCATTCTCTAGCTCAAGGATTCAGATCCTCAAATTCAGACCCAGTAATTCACTCCTGGGCAATGTCTGCTAGACAACTGGGAGACATTACTTTCTCTGTGGGGTTGTGTGTACTTCCGTCTTCTCTGTTTTAATGAATGCTGCCATTCTACCAGTTGTCCATGACAAAAACTCCATGCTCTTTGTAATTCTCATTCTTTTATAGCTATATGAAATAAATCACCATGCCTTTTCCTTTGTATCTCTTATAATTTTATATATGTGCCAGTTACATTGGGTCCTTCAAATACCTCACAGTTACTCTTATTGCTTACAGCTTTGCAATTCTATGACTCATTCTATATGGGACTGGGCTTCCAAAAGGCAAAGTGCACAATTTGAGTTGTTGCTCTTAGATGTGCAATGTTATTGACAGTTGATCCTATGATGTTTCCCTGACACTCACCTCTTAGCCTTCGTGGTTTCCAAGATGTTCCTCTAGTCACTGAGATTTTGAGCAGTCTCATTTTCACCGCTTCTTACTTACTTCAGGCCAAAGTTTCCAATTCCAGTATTATTTTCATGATATATTTTCTCCTAATTGCTTCACTGTAAGTGATGTTTCTTCTGTACATAGATAGACAGCACTTCTCTCCACATCTTATAATGTTCATTTATCTACTTCTCTCATCAAACTGCTTCCTTTAAAGATTTTCTAATTCTTCTGCCTATATCGGTGATAACGCCTCTGTCCAATAGTAATCTAGCTCACCTTTTTCATAATGTGTATTTTTAAAAGTAGCTAAGAGTAAGTTATCTGTTGAGCAGCAATCAGAAGGAGCAGGGTGTGTGCTGTACAGAGCTTCCCTGGGCTGGAAGCTGATCTACTAAGGTAAATGGCATTCACCCCACTTCAATGTTCAGATAATATCTGGCATAGTGTTTTTTTTTTTTTTTTTTTTTTTTTTTGCGGTACTGGGGATCGAACTCAGGACCCTGCGCTTGTTAGGCAAGCACTTATTCCACTGAGCTATATCCCCAGCCCCTGGCATAGTGTTTAAAGAGAAATTTTTGGAGAAAAATCTTCATTTATTTTTTATGCATCTTTAAAATAGAGAACTCCCTGAACTGTACAGTAGAAATGAAAAATACTACCATTCTGAGTAAACAGAAATCACACATGAGATGATACAATTTTAAATGTTCCATAAAATGCCATCTTCTCCAAGGGACTCCTGCAGCCTTGAGACAGCACCCCTCTGCTCTCAGCCCGCCGCGTCCCATACAGCGCAGAGACTCACTGTAGCCCCCTCTACCTGGTGCTCTACGCTCACTCTCCCCGCTCCTCCCCGAGAGTGCTGCCCCACCTCACTCTTGCCTTTGTATCCTGATAAACGTCAACATGTACGTCAGGGTAAGAGGCTGTCTTCTTTCTGTGCCCGTTTCTGATTGCACTCTCACTCCAATGATTCCAAGTACTTCTCAACTTAGTCTATATTTTATAAACATTGATTAATAAAAGAATGTGTTCGGCATTACGTTGTGTCCAATAATAAGCAGCGATTTCAAATTCATCATTGCATCCATCAGTCACCATCACTTTCTTAACATAAGAACAGTAATTTTTGTCCTTTTAAAAATTTGGATTGAAGATTATTTAGTTTCATTCTGGCCAATTTCTACATGCACAAAACATAATTTGGTCTCTTTCACTTCCCTAACAGCTGCTAATCACTATCTAGCAGAAGATGTTTTCTTTTAGAGACAGGATCCCCAACCTTTAAAGCATGGATCGTACTTGTCTGTAGCCTATTAGGAATTGAGCTACAGTGCAGGAGGTAAGCAGCAGACAAACAGGTGAAGCTTCATCTATAGTTACAGTCTTTCCCCGTTGTTTGAATTGCTGTCTGACCTCCATGTCCTGTTAGATCACTAGGTGCCTTAGATTCTTACAGAACTGAGAAACCTACTGTGAACTGCGTATGTGAGGGACCTAGGTTGCACAGTCCTTGTGAGAAGGTAATATGCCGAGGTGGAGCTGAGGCAGTGATGCGAGGTAGTACTGGGGAGCAGCTGCAATATGGTTAACATTAGCACAGAGGCTTGACTTCACAGAGATTATAATCAATTGTTTGCAGACTCATACCAGGGCCTTATCAGTGACTGGCAAGTAAAAATTAAGCTATGTCTCATGGCAGACTTTATAATGGCATGTAAGTTGAAGCACTTTACTTGAACATCTGTATCTGGTGGTAGGCTTTACGTCAAAGTCCAACACTTATTTTAGTCTGGATATGTCTTGTCCATTTTATTCAACACTCTCATCCTGTCTTCCTCACTACCCAGTCGTCTCAGTCACAGATTTGTTAAGCTTTCAAGGTAATCCCAAGCAAAATGAGTTAAAAGACAAATGCTACGGAGACCTGGTGTGAAAAGGGGAAAAGAACCAATAACAAGAGAGTAAACGCCTCTAAGATGCCAAAAAGAGAAAACTGCACTTAAAGGGAAATACCAAAGTTCCTACTTAAATTACATGTTCATTGGGAGAGATGATTCATACTCTTTAAGCTCACTTTGCATAAATGTGGCAACTGGCTATCCAATGAAGCAATAAAACCTGCAAAACTGCTTCACCATATAGAAACCAAGCACCAGCTTCTTGTCTTCTATTATTGTTTTTATTGTTTTGTTTTTATCTTTGTTTGTTTCATTTCTTACTTCAAACATGAACAACAGAAGCAATTGAAGGCCATTGCCTGATCAAATGTGTCCGTACTTACAGTATCATTCTTAGTGGTTAATGGCATTGCTAAAGCTAAAAGGCCCTTTACTATTGGTGAAAATTTGGTCCTCCAAGTTGCTAATGACATTTGCTATGAATTTTTAGGAGAGGCCACAGTTCTAAAGGTGTTAGTGTTTCTGTTTCAGCTAGCTCCATAAATGGACAAACTGATAAAAATAGCCAGGGCTACAAAGGCACAATTGTTAGTGAAGATTAGTAACTCACCATGGTGTGCAATCCAGGTTGACAAGTTTACCTTTTGACAAGACAATGATGCTCATTTCTCTGCCACATATTTTTAGGAGGATGTACATTAGGGTATGATGTGTGCGCTTGTGTTGACAACCGACTCCACAGATGCATAACTATTCAAATCTTTGAATGATGACATATCAGGAAAACCGAACTGGTCATTTGTGTCAGTAAATGCAAGAACAAAGCAGCTGCCATGCCTGGAAAGCTTTCTGGTTTTACTGCTTAGATCCAAGATGTGTCTTCTGAATATAATTTTCCACAGTGTCTTACCAGAAAGAAATACTAATTATCCAAACAATATTTCTTAAACTAAATGGTATTTTGAGGAATGTGATAAAATTATCAACCCCATTAAAATACATGTGTTTAACACATATCTGTTACATGTGTAAGGGCATTAATTGATTACTTTCTCATTCCTGGGACAAAATATCAGACATCCACATGTTCAAGGAGGAGAGATTCATTTTGGCTTACAGTTTGCAGTGGTTTCTGTCTGTACTTGAATGCTTTCCCAGCTAGATGGCATGGCAGAGGAGAATAGAAGAGGAAAAGTAGTTCATGGCAGAGCAAGGAGGAAGCTGTGACTTTTCAAGGAAGGTGCAATATATATATATATATATATATATATATATATATATATATATATATCCAGGCTATACCCACAGTGACCCATCTTTTTCCACCAAGCTTCACCTCCCAGCATCACACCCAGCTACAAACCCAAACCCATCAGTACATTAGTCCAGTATCACATACCATGATCCAGTACCACACAGCTATTACCCAGTCACCTCTTCAAAGCACCACTTGTGAGTACATGAGGCTCAAGGGCACATCTGGATGTAAGCCACTGCACAGAGCACACACATGTCTTCTACTTAACACTGAGGTGGCATTAAAGGGTATCACTGGCTGTAGTTTTTGAGTGATGAGAGCTCTTCTAAAGATTATTTTTTAAAGCAGTCACCACTAGCAGAATATTTTTAGTAAAAAAGAATGCACCTCAAAATGTATTTACTTGTATGACATATTCAGTGAACTGTATCAGAGAATCCAATCTCTCCTTTCAGAGGAAAATGACAACTGTGTCCAAACAGGCAGATAAAGTGGATGCATTCACTAACAAATTGGAATTATAGGGGCAATGAATGAACAATGGGATTTTGATATGCTTCCAATATGAGCAGAGCTGTTCAATGACCCTCAGCCACACCCTTTTCTTCCCCAGCTTGTGCATGATCTCCTATTTTCACTTTCTTTTTTGGAAGAGGATCAATTACTTGAGCTCACCAATGACAGTGACCTTAAAAGAATATGTGAAAGAAATTCAAATCCCCATGCTTTCTGTATTAAAATCAAGGCAAAAGTACCCTAATATTTCCACAAAAAAACTGAGAAAACTGCTTCTGTTTCTAACATCATGTAATTAATTGTAAAGTAGGGTTTTCTACAGCGATAACCTATAGAATGAGATTATAGAGCAGACCGTACATAATCCGTTCCTTTTTTTTTTTTTCCGGGACCGGGGATCGAACTCAGGGCCTTAGTGCTTAGCGGCAAGCACTTACCCCACTGAGCTGTACCTCCAGCCCCAGACTGTACATAATCAACACCACTAATCATGTCGGTGTCTCCAGTCATGCCCAAACGGTATGATTTAGTTGCAAAAAACAAACTCAGGGCTCCCATGGACTCTACAGTATGGTGAGCTGTAAAAGTAGTTTGTTATTTATTACAATGTAATAATGATAGCATCAAAGTCCACAATAACATCACACACATCAATCATCCTGATACCATCCCACCCCCCAAAAAAGTTGTCTTCTGAATCTGGTTCATAATTTTGGGAATCTCTGTTTTAAAGGTAATAACGTTTAAAAAACATTTATCAAATTCAGTTGAATTGAAATCTTATTTATATGTATCAGTGATAACGTTATTCATTTGGGGTATAGACTGTATAAGCTTATAAAAGATGTATTAATATATCATTGACATATCATTAAATCTACCACTTAAAATGTATGTTTCATTAATTTTCAGTATACTTAAAGAGTTCTATAACCACTACTAGGACCTAATTTTAGTACAATTTTAGCAAACTAAAATTCCAAAGAAGAATTATCGTGCAGCAGCAGGGTTTCATTTCTGCTCGCTTCAGTACCTAGAAAGCAACAACCTCCTTTCTGCTTCTCTCTTTCTTATTATAGACTTTTCATGCAAGTGGAATCACATAATATGTGGTACTTTTATCTCTTTTCACTAAATACAATGTTTTCAGGAGTCTTTCATGAAGAAGTTAATATTGATATTTCTTTTCTTTATATGGTCAAATACTATTTTATTGTGTAAATATACCACATTTTGCTGATGCAGTCAATTAATCTTTCTTGTTTAGCCTATAAGTAATATTGCTATAAACATCCACATGCACAGACTTACATGGACATACATTTTAATTTCTTTTCTGAACCCTATAATAACTCAGGATTTAATATTTTGAGGAACTGACAGATTATCTTCTAAAGTGGCTACATTATTTGACAGTAACAACAACACAGTACAGTGTCTCTATCTGTCCCATATCCTTAAAAGTACTTATATTCAACTTCTTCTTTATTATATATGAAAAGTTGAGCTACTCTTAGAAAGTCCTATGCATTCTTTATTATTATTATTATTCAAGTCTGGCCACACACACTTATGAAAACTTTCCATGACAGATCTGAAGGGGAAAAGCTGCCTTCTCAACACCAGACTGATTCAGCTCCCAGTCCATGCATGGTAGTCTCTAAAGGGAATTGTACTCAACCATACAGCCTTACCTGCCTGGGCACATTCCTTCACATATTCACTTTCCTGGCTCCAGGACCTTCATGTCTGGGTCACTTAATCTGAGGCCTTGGGAAGAGTTTGTTTTCAGGAACCTCTTCTGAAGCCATAAGCAAGAAACCTGAAGACACTTTTCTCTGCTCTGACTCAGCGCTCAGCTCTTCTTTACTCCTGGCTCTACTTCTGTGTCAAATTCAGTAAACCTGCTGGTCCTTTTAGCTGTGAGTGGCTTCTAGGTATGTGATGACACACAGCCTTGTCTACTGCAATATTCCCTGAGAGATTACAAAGCATAGGTAGTCTACCCTTTGTCCCATTTCGGCCCTTTACCATCATAGTAACCAATTGAAAATGTAACTGTTCCATTTTGAGTGTGTTACAATCAATTACTTAGAACCATGGAAGCTCTGCTCTCCCTCTAGCTCAGCTGAGCTTCCACACAGTAGATACCAATTGAGCATCAAGTACCAGGTCATTATGGCTCTGATTCATAATAGGAAAAGTTACTGATTATATTTTATGTGCTTTTTGGGCACACTAATATTCTTTGGAGAAACATGTTTAAATAATTTGCCAATTTTATCATTTGTGTTTCAGCCTGGTTGACTGTTCACTATTGATTTGTAAAGATCCTTCATATCCTCTGGATGGCATTCCCTCATTCAATCCATGATTTGCTTATATTTTGTTCTATTAATTAGCTTTTCATGTTTGCATATGTCATGATTGATACATTGTGTCAACTTGGGGAGTCGAGAGGTTTGGTTGAGTGATTCAGCAAGAAGTCAGGGTGCTTACTTTTGTACAACCTGAGCCTGTGGAAGAGGAGGGTGTGGAGATTGTGTGAGTGCTACATGCCCCCTGGGTGGGGTTAGCCTGTTTACAATGTAAGGGAAGGAAAGAGGCTGCTTGCAGCCATTCCTCCCTTTTGCTCTGATTGTTTTTGCTGTGCTCTGCTGCCATGAACTGTAGCCCTCTGACTCTGCTCAAAACCAGCCAAGTATGGACTGAAACCTCCACAAACTGTAAGCTAAATAAACCTTTCCTTCCTTCATTTTGGGCATTGGGTATTTTGTCTCAGCAACAAGAGAAAAGTAACCAAGACGGCATAGTATTGTTTTGAGGCATATACAGCTTTAAATTTAAGAGTGATGAGATACAGTTTTCTGTTTTTCCCTAGGCTGATGTATAGTTATATCTTTCCAACTAAATATTATTGTGTGATCTGAAGTCATGAGGACTTACTTGCATGCTTTCTTCTAAGTGCTTCACAGTTTGAAGCTATTGCTCCACTTGGAATGAATTGCTTGGTAAACATGTTGTGGTTTAGAACTCAGCTCTCACTCCAAGTCTTCCTGTGTTTGAAAGGTGCCTAGATCACAAGGGTTTGTACTTGGTGGTAGATTAGTCCACTTTGAGTGCACAGCTGGATTCCTGTAGGAAGTGGGGCCTGGTGAGGGGCCTCTGGGAACAACCTTTCCAGGCTACCCCCATTTCTCTCTGTTTCCTGTCAACCACGATGTGAGCAGCTTTCACCAAGGGACAGCTTTCCACTGTGCTGTGATCCCCTTGGAGCTGAGCAAATAGCATCAACTCACTGAAACCGTGAGCCAAAATAATCCCTTCCTTCTTTACATTAAGTGCATCCCTAAACTATTAGCTAAAGATTCTATTTTATTTTTTGAATAATAATCTCAGTCATTGCAGCATAATTTGTAGAAAGACATTTTCTCCCATTAAATTGCTCTGAAAGAGTGGTCAAAAATTAACTGGCAAAGATTGTAAAGGTTTGTTACCTGAATCATAAATTATTTAATTCCTCTTCATATCTATTTTTATGCATTGTCAAACTTTCTTCTTTATATTTGTTTTAACTACTGAAATCAAACACTGTGCATCCTTCAAATCTGATCATTTGTTTTGCTTTTTTCTTTGTCAATATTCATCTTCCTCTCTTTGGTCTCTTGCATTTCCATGTTAATTTTAAGAACATTTTGTTAAATTCTGCAAAAAAAAGAATTACATACATTCTGTAGAATAATGTTCTGTAGAATAGTTATAGGAATATTTCCATTTTAACAATATTAAATCTTCCAGCAGAGAATGTGAAATGTCTTTTAGTTTGCAATAGGGTAAATCTAAGGTTTTTTTCAGTAATGCTCCAAAGTTTTTAATATTCAAGTTTTTCATTCTTATTATATTTTTCTAGTTTTTACTATTTTGATGCTATTTATTGTAAGGATTATAAAAGGTTACTATAAAGAATTGTATAACAACAAATTATCCATTCTAGATGAAATAGATAAATGGCTTACATGAGTTTATCTGAATTTCTATCAACAATGAAAGAAACTCCATTCTGTGTGTGATAATAACGTTCTCATCCCACTTTGCTTCCATAGGACCAGAGATCCCCTGGGATCATAGCTATCTGAGGCTATGGCAGGGAGATTTCATGAGAAAAGCTAGAGCCCGATGCTGACAAGCCATAGTCCTCATAGTAGTTGGGTGCTGTGTGGTTATGTGTACAAGCCCTTCTTTAATCTTGTATGATGCTCTAGAATAGCTGTGAGTTTTCCATGTTTGATTAACATTGACCAATAAATTCTGACCTGCTATTTTTTCCCAAGCAATTCAGAGTTTACTTGATATCTGGTCATATATACATGATCAGAGTCATAAAAATCAAATCCCAGAATAGGTAGAAAATATTTTTCCAATAAAATCATCTGGCAATCTTTTTTATGGGACACTGAAATTATGCAAAGTATATTTACTCAATATAAGTTTATTTCTCCTGTTTTGAAATATATCCTTTTAGGTCTATCAAAAGTAGAAAGGGCTTTCATTACAGTGTTATAGACCACTAAATGCTTTTTACCTTACTTAGATAATATTCATAATCAAAAGTCTTTATCTCATTTTTATAAAATAAAAGAAAAATAAAACATAGAAAAGAACAAGTGAGATTTTACACTGACCTAAATGATGTTATAAGAATGAGATTCTCATAGTTTATGTCTCTTTCTTTTGAATTTACTTTCAATATGAATCACAAGAAAATCAATCATTGACACTTTAAATCTCCTATGTTTTGTGGTGTTTTGTGCCATTTTGTCTTTCTTTTCCTTTACTATTTTATCTCTTACATCCCTGACTTTTAATTTTTCATGTTTTAGATTCTTACTTTTCTAGATGATACCTCTCTATTGTAGTGTTCTGTAAAGTAAATGGTGTTTTTGTCTTGTTTTGTTTTGAGACAGGATCTTTCTTTGTTATTCAGGCTGACTGTGTAGCCTAGGGTGGCTTTCAACCTGTGGCAATCCACCTACCTCAGTCTCCTAAATGCTGAGATTACAGGCCTGTGCCACCATACCCAACCAGAAAAGGTATTTTACAAGAATTTAGTATGTATTATTTGGAACCATTTTTCGTTACTTATTATCATTTTAACCAATAGATTTTTGTTATTATTATTATTAATGTCGTCATTTTTAACATATCAGAGAGGTGGCTACTTAGAATATCCAGGAAATAAGTCTGATGAAAGCTATCCTCTGAGAATGTGATGTTGGAGGTTTCTGAAAACACTCAAATCATAACTGTGATATTTTGCCCAGGTTTGCCTTTGCATGCATAATGCTCTGATCCAGTCAAATATTGTTTTTTAATTTATTAAGTTTGGCATCTTTCTGCAAATATTTTATCCAAAGCCCTCAGTAAAGCATGTGGCAAGCATATGGCCCTGATTAAACTCACCAACCAGCCATGAATATTTTCCTGAAGCATTTTTATATAAAGGCTGTGCCAGAAATCTTTTAATGAAAGAAAATCTACAGTGCAGGAAAAGACCTTCTTTTAATCTTTCCTCTCTTCCTTTCTGCTCTTGTTTGATCTTTGCTTCTCACATTTCCACAAAACTTTCCTCCTTTCAACTGAAGGGACAGTGCTGCATACTCATGAAAGGGAGCTCAGCCTTGCTCAGGCTCGCTCTGGATTTCCTTTCCAGGAACCAGTAAAGAAGGCAAAAGTCTGCTGAGCTCTTGAGTGATCTGGATGTGTGAGGGAGTTGTGAAGTGATGAGAGAATGAAATAATACATCACTGAATGCCATTCTCTTGAACATGGTGTGTGTGAAAGGCAGAGACTGTGTAGTGGCTGGCCTAATTTGTTGGGTTTACTTCTCTAGTTATTTATAAAAAAAATTAAAAGTCTGTGATTCCTGCATGATAGTCAATGGGATAGTGTGCTACCTTTAAAATAAGTAAATAAATGAAAATATTTGGTAGTGAAGAAGTCAGAAATTAAGCATATGCATGGAAGTCAGGCATGTACAGTGGATGGCACTTGAGTATTATAGCTCATGGGAACAATTTGTATATGCTAATTATTTTAGCAACAGGAGACTTATGAATCATAGTTATCATACCCCACTTGCTATATTGTGCATTTATAGTTCATATTTCATCAACATTTAATTTGTGACAGGTATTCTAAGCAATGCATAAATTCAATATTCAGCATTTTGAGTTAAATATTATTATATTTACTGTATATAACCAAGGAAACAGACTACTTGACTTAGTGATCTGATCATTGTCACATTTTTAGGACTGAAGAAGCCAGAATTTATAACAATTTAATTCTACTTATACAATTAAGGACATGAAAGATTTATTTTAATCTGATAAGTTAAGACAACAAACAGAAAAATGACTGTCTTGTCATTTCTCTGGAAACAGAAGCCCTAGTGCATCTTGTAGGATCAGTGAGAAGTCAAAAGAGTGTACAGGAAAACATAGGTCAGAGGCTGTGATTTCTATGAAAAGAATAGGAAAAGTAAAACAAGCGGATTTAGAAATCACTGGCTTGAATAGTATCACCAGGCTCTGGGGCAGAGGTGTTTGGCTTACTTGTCTTGTTGGAGGCCCTGGACTGATTAGGGGATACTCATTCAAAGCACAGGAATTCTATTGTGGAGGTAGAGCAGTGAGAGTGTTAGTTGGAACTGATTAGTTTGCATCTGGAAAGCATGATCCAGGACATATTTCTTAGAATCTGGAAAAAATCATCCAACCCTCAGAAACGTAATCATTCCAGATTCCATCAAGACCCAGATGTTCAAGCACTGAAACACAGAAAACAGAAGACATGCTTAATGCTGTCTTTGTTATATTTATCTGAGTTTCCACCACCAAATTTTGAATAAACATCTTTGTTTCATTTGAAAACTTTTGATGGATCATTTAAATTTACTTAACTGTGCTTTATACAAAGAAAGCATTAGATACATAAAAATCTTTCAAGGGCATATAAAATGATAACTATGCAGCAAAACCATATGCACGTTTTGGGTGTACATTTTCTTACAAATTTGCATAACATTTGTTTTTATTTCATGAAAAATAAAAAGGTTATAGGAAATAAGTCTAACTCAAGTCAGCTATTATCAACACAATGCCTAATTAAAATAATCGATCTCCTTTGATTGGCAATAAAAACTGTAATCTTATCCCTTTCAATTAGTCATATTACACAGAAGGGCTTTCCTCCACAAATTTTAATGCTGAACTAGATCACTGATTTTCCAAATAATTTTCAGAAATTGTTTTCTTTCAGATATCTTAGTCATATGTCACATAAAACATGAAAGCAGTTATTCTTAATTATTTTTGAAACCTAAGAGAAAACTGTGGCTGCTGTCTCTCATTTTTTAACGGTTCTTATGTGAGAGTAGGAAAAGATTGCCCAATGAGACAAGGGAAAGCTACTAAGAATTAAGGTTGTAAACAACCAGAGTAGATGTCTAATATTTCACCTAAATATAAAATTCTATGATGCTCATGATTCTAAATTGTTGGTGTCAATGGTATCTGGTCACCAGGAATATTATGGTGCAGTATGTAAATGTAGTTAGAAAAGTTTGGAAATCACCTAAATTAGTAGGTTGGTTCTATATTGATCCCCAACTCAAGCTTATTTTTATCTTATTAGATCAGTCAACCTTTCCAATTGATGTGTTGTACACTAGATCTTGAAGAAAGATAAAATTTAATCATTACCTGCCCCTCTAAAATACCTGGAAAGTGTATTACAAATTCTATTTACCTTTAATTGCCCCTGGTGTTTGTTAATAGGTAATGTAGATGTTATATAAATACGGAAAATTTTACACACACAAAATAATATAAACATCTGTCAATTGTAAATATCACATGTTGGTGATGTATAGTATTTTATTATAATGTGATAACCCACACTGAGTTACCATTCTAAAAATCTCACTGGGCAGCTCTTATTAAATTTGCCTCAAGATTTAATTAATATCCACTAAGTTCATATGTATTTTTGAAAACCAGTCACTGTTCTCTGTTATGACTTGTGCCCAGCTGTCCCCAGCTGTGCCTCGCTGTGTTAAGCCTTGCATGCTCATAGATAGAGCTTTGTGGGGATGGGCGGACTTAGATTGTGTGATACTGCTATTAAGGGTGTGATACAGGGATTGATTCATGGTGCGGTGCTAGGATTTAGGGTGCCACACGAGGTGTAACTGGATAAAGTGTAAGGGAAAGAAAGAGGGCTGCTGTTGTCACTGTTTGCCACTTTTTTTTTTTTTTTTTTGCGGTACTGGGGATCGAACTCAGGACCCTGCGCTTGCTAAGCAAGCGCTTATTCCACTGAGCTATATCCCCAGCCCCACTGTTTGCCACTTGCTGCTTCTGCTGCTTCTCTGCTTTCTATTTTGCTGCATGTCTCTTTTGTCTGGCCTTCTTTGCCGTTGGGCTGTTACTCCTCTGCTACTCCCCTCTGCCATGCCACCCTGCTTTGGAGCCAACTGACTATGGACTGAAACCACTACAAATTGTGAGTCAAAATATACTTTACCTCTTTTAATTTGGAGGGTTGGGTATTTTGGCTCAGCATTGAGAAAAGTAACCAAAAAATAGTGGATATTTTTCTTTCAATATTTTACCATGCATAACAATGTTATTCACATCAGTATCATGGAGACCAAGTAAGATGTCTCAAATGAAGATTATGAAATTTAGATTTGTGCGAGATACTAAGAGATCTAGTCTAGTGGTTTACAATCTGTGTTTCTTAGCTGTTTGTCTTTTGCCCAGTGTGCTTCTTACAACAGTCTTCCTGTTCTCACTTGGGAACTGCCAGAAAATGAGACTCTGCAGGCCAAGTTTCTGATGCTGGTGTACTCAGACCCCACTTTTGGGCACCAGCACTCTAGGCTGTCTGCCTCTGCACTCCAAGACTACACCTGCATTCCCCGGGGTTTCAGCCACAGATTGAGAGTTAACACCACTGGCTGTCATTGGTCTTGGGCCTTGAGACCTGCACTTATCCCCTGGACCATTATCTCAGGGTCTGTAGTTTCCAGATGGCCTATTGTGGGACTTCACGGCCTCCACAGAATATGAATCAGTCTCTCTAAAAAATGCCTTTTCATGTGTCTACCATTATTATTATTCTGTATATTATTCTGTTGGTTTTCTACCTCTGAAGGACCCTGAGTAATACATCATTAGACACTCAAATGTTCATATTGTACATGAACTTTAGCTGTCAAATCAATACCACCCATCATTTCTAGTTGTGCTTCACAGAGAAAAAGGAGATCTAGCTGATCCTAGGTGGGCCTGTGTTCAGCAGGAATGAAAAGGAAGGTCTTCAGTTGAAGGGTGAGGAAAGAGACAGATAAGATGAACAGAAGGGAAACTGAGTAGTTCTGCTTTGGCAAGTTACAGAGTAAAAGCTTCCTCCTCTTAGGCTGTCCCTGTGGGGTGACCATGGCTGAAGATGTTTCTTTTCCTCCCAAACAGAGGCAAGTTCTGAAAGCAGCAATGAGGGTTAGTGAATTCACATGATTTGGAATCACTGTGGGTAAATAAATGTAGGAAGGAAAAACATTTTGGTGAGGAACACTCAGGGACTTGAGAAGTCAATAATTAATTGGCTCTTATTTAAGGATTACTTGAGACTGATTTATCTGTCTTCTTGCAATGACTAAAAAATTATTTTTCTTGCTATATTCGTACCATTTTTAAAAAGCACAAACCCATTTTGAGAAGCTGAGTAGGTCTCTTCTGCTGTCCAACTCAGTGGGCAAATGGTCTTCCCTATTTCTTGCAGTTTTTAATGGTAGCACTTGAGTTTATCAGGGAGCACTATGTGTTTTGCTCATATGAGCAGTGAAGTGCTTCTTCTCTAAACATTGTGTTTTATACCCTTAGCTACCAAAAGTGTTATTGCTTCATAGCGTTTTTAATTCATTAAGTCATTTAAAATGTCTTATGCATCATCTTCTGACAAGTTTACAAGGTTTTCTAGGTGACCATAGTTATCCCCTGAAGATATAACTAATGATATTACTTTCTAATCCCCACATTTCTTCAGAATCACATTATAATGAAACCTATAAAACTCATAAGATTTGTAATGAAAGTAACCCTGGTGTTCTAGAGAAAAAATTAAAAATCCAAATGTCAAGATAGAAATAGAGAGACATGGCAAGGCAGCTGTATTAAAGTTCTCTGTTATTTTTGCAGGATACCAGTTGGATAGAATTCATAAAATCGTGAATTGTCATTAGGTGAGCAGGGAGGAAAGGCCCATGGCCAGAAAGAAGTAGCTGCATCCTCAGAGGTGAGAAGTGGCTCAAATCCCAATCCCCATGTCTATAACGCAAGTAGAAAAACAATGAAGCAAGAAGTCCTTTGAGATTGCATTTAGCTATCCAGTTACTAATCATTTTCCTCATGAAAACTACCACATGACAAATGCAAAGTAATATGCAAATTTACAGTTGCTGTAGCTCTAGGTTAGGCACCATGAGGAGTGTAAAATTGCACTTAGAGATACAAAAGTTAGCTGGATTGCTTAAGATTCAATCTTTGAAAATAGAGACTAAAAAGAAGAAAATATATCATCATGTTAAATATGGCTGACAGGGAGAGGTAAAGGTGTTGAACAAAATCTAGCTGCAGATGAACTGCTGTTTATTATCTTCAGTATATCACTTCATTACTCTCATCTATGAAAATAAAAATAAAAAATTGAAGCATTTGTAACAAAATCTCAAATGTTATTTGTCAAATCTAAGGTTTTATTTTTCACACTTTCTACATAAATTTATGAATACAATAGCAAGAATGCATAAATACATATTAACAGTTTAAAACTAGGATGCTGGAAACGGGCTTCATTAGGCTGACTGTAATGGAGTAGCTCTAAAGAGGAGGATACAGCCATTCCTTGTTTTTTGACTGAGTCCCCATTCTGTGACTAGGTCATTACTGAATTGGTCACTAAGTGAGCAGTGGTATATAGTACATACATTAGAATATTTACAGCAAAGAAATAATCAAAGGAAGCTCCAATTTGATGCATTGCTTCACTTGCATAGCTCTCACATGCAGTACTTTAATGTATAACAGGACCAAAAACTACAGTACAATAAAGTACAATGGGCAAAATTACAGTAGTGCATGATCAAGGTGTACTGTACAAAAAAAGACATTGATAGTCTATGAAACAGATACACAAAACTATACAAAAAAAGGTTCTAAATCCAAGTGGTCAGTCGTAAGTATGAAGAGCACTCCTCTGTCCTCTTTAAATCTAGACAGACATTGAAGAGGTAGGTTGCTAAATGAGGAGCATCTGTGTAGAAAATACCCCCAGTTAATAACAAATGAATGTTTCACATGACTTCATGTAGTTATGCCAGTTACACACAAAATAACCATATTTCTTTATAATACACTCACATAATTTGGTGACAAATGACAGTTAGTAAAGTATATTAGATGAATCTGTTTCCTTTTCTCCCAGGTGAACAGTCTTCCATGGCACAAGGGAACAACAGAGAGTGAAGGGGATCTATTAAGTAATTTAAACGTAACTGAGATGCCACCTAAAGGGCGATCCTGAGGGGTGAATTGCAAGGAAGTTTCAAATACTTTTCAACTGTACTTTGATTAAATAAGTTAGCAATGTATTACACTTAGAATAAATAAGTTAATAATGTATTACAGCTAAAAATGCATATATACAGCCACCGCTGAAAGAGAACAACAAATGCCTGGCCATAATGCATTTTTTAAATATGAGGTATAAGATGACTTGCAAATTGTCTCTAAAGGAATCAATTACTCTTAGTCTAGGAAGTTTCTAACAGCTTCTCTATCGACAGAGATAGGGAGACAATGAAGAAGTACAATGGCGTTTTGAAACACTTTTTAGGTTTCAAATTCAAAAGGACATTTTTACACAACCATCACGTAAGTATAGAAGTATAATATGGTCCACAATAGCCACAAATAAAGAATTCCACCAGTAACTCATAATCAGCAAAATATGAAGACATCTGAAAAGGAATCACAACAATCTTTAATCACCATGACTAAAACTTTGCCTTGTAATTTTTGTTATAAATGTATAGTAACAAATATTAATTAGATTTCACATTCCTAGAGGCTTATAATCCACATTTTATCAGCTATGAAAATTTAATAATATTACAGTGGGTGAAACTTACCGAATTACAATATGTATTTCTCACTCTGATATGAAGCTTACTACAAGATCATGGAACAGAGTCAGACCAACTCATCTCAGTGATAGAGATTATGGGAGTAAAAGGGAGAGAAAGAGATTTCAGACAGTGTGCCACATGGATTTAACCTGCATCACGGTATTATATTGGCCAGACATGTGTTCTCTTGTTCCAACATTAATCCTTTCCATTATGGGCTGGACCACCATGTCCACATTCCAGAATTTGAGAGATTGAGGGAGGAGAACCTGCAGGTTTTGAAACCATTCTGAGCTATTGTATATAGTGACTTCAAAGCAGGTTGAACTAAATAGGGAAACTGTCTCAAAAGAAAAAAATATTTAAAACATTAAAAAAGTATGGATCTTAGCCTCCAAATGAAACATTTTTTACTTCCGAAGTCTGGGTGGCAACATGGTGAACACTATTACAGATCCTTTCCACAGTGTGGGTTATCGAGGACGCCTGCGGTGAGTGGTGTCCCAGGTCGTGGCGCACAACAGGAAGGACAGAGCAGGAGACAAAACAGAGGGGTGCAGCAGGGTTCTGGGGTGTCTTTTTGCTGGGGCATTTGAGATATAATTTAAGCATAAAGAGTCTGAGAATTTTAATGTTATATTGTGGATTGTTTAAAATATATTTATTTCTGTTCCATCATTGCGCTATTGTCCTCAGGAAATTGTGTATGGTCACAGGTTATTACAATAAATATATAGCCCACCTACCATGGAATAGCAAAGTACAGAATTTCTCCATTACACATACAAATTAGAGATGGACCCATCACACCCTGTCTCAATTTCCTGTTAATCAAATTTAGTGGATGAATATAATGCATCCAGAAATCTCTTATTATTTTATTTTTAGGTATAGTCATAATTTTTAACATGAATTCCAGATGATTTGGAAATTTGTCTTGTGAGATTAGAAACTTCCTCACATCAGATGAAAAAAGAAAGAAAGAAAATTTTATTCCAGAATCATATTGAATCATACTAGAACTGCACTATGGGGAGGCTGAGCCAAGCTGGACATGCTGAATAGAAAAACATCTTGTTTATAATCCTTGGGCTTGTTGTTGGGGTGAAGCCTACTGGGACTAGGTAGACATAATTGAAAAGGAAAGATGGAGCTCCTTTGCCAGCTAGAAAGAATGAGACCGGTATCTTTGGGAATGAAATCACCTACTGGTCAAGGGCCAAACAGAAGAGTGTTGTTGTGGAGGGTGAATTACAATTGTCAGTTATCTCTAGGAGAGTTAAAAAATCAGGCAGATACAAGTTCACATTTTGCTGTTGCTTAACACAAACAATGCTAGTTTTACATTGTCCTTGTGTGCGTGCACGCATATGTGTGGGTTTGTGTGTGTGTGTCTGTCTGTCTGGATTGCACCGTCAATGGTTTTACACCTGTAGACCTTGCATATCTTAATCTAAGCCATAATTCTTTCCCTTCTTTCTCCCTTTGGAGAGCTAGAGATCAAACCCTGGGACTCTAGGCAAATACTCTTCCATTGAGCAACTCCTCTAGCCCTAAAATACATAGTAATTTTCAATCTTTTTATTGGTGTGTGTGTGTGTATGTGTGTGTGTGTGTGTGTGTTTGTCTCACCACAGATTGAACTCAAAGAATGTTGGTCTAAACTTCTGCTGAGCTATGTGTTTAGACTGTATTTTTCTTTTTTCTTTTTTCTCTCTCTCTCTCTGACATGGTCTTACTATATAGGTCAGGTTAGATTTAAACACACTATTTATCCTAGGCTATTTATCCTCAAACTGTGATCTTTCTGCCTTAGCCTGCCCAGTGCTGGGAGTACAGGTATTCACTACCACTCATTTATTTTTTATTTTAAAGATTAAAGAATGAAAATATATCAACAGACACACAGACATTTCAAAATAACATCAAAATAATACAAGCAATACAAAATTTCAGACAAGGTGATAGAAATTAACAATGGCTGTTGTATTATATATTGATATCTTCAAATTGGTTACTCAGATAAATAAATATAGGCATGTAAGGTTGGTTAAACATTTAACATCAACTGTTCCTTTCAATAAAGCAATAGAAATCAGTAGTACAACTATTTTAGCTAGTGTCCTGTGTACACATATATACATAATTTTCCCCTTCTTTGTTTTATCTTTTCCCTCATCCCAGTTGTTCTTTCCTTTTGAGCAGTTTCTCTCCCTTTCATAATATCTATTGCACCTTTTATATTTTATTCACTTTTTAAAGTTCTTACACTAGTGAGACAATACTGTGTTTACACATGTGGGTCTGGTTTATTTCATTTTATGAGTATGGTCTCTAGATGTGTCCATTTACCTATAAAAACCTCAAGTTTACCTTTCCTTATAGCTGAGTAATATTCCATTATATAAAAATACCACAACTTTCTTATCCATTCACTAATTGATGGGCGTTTAGGTTGCTTCCATCATTTAGCTATTAAAAATTGCGTTGCTATAATCATTGATGCACATATATTGCTGTGATATGATGTTTTCTGTTATTCTAGAAAAATACCCAAAAGGGAAATAGCTGGGTTGAATGAGACCTCTAGTCCTACTTCACTGAGGAATATCCAAATTTATTTCCACAGTGGTTTCACCAGTCTACACTGCCACCAACTGTGGAGAAGGGTTCCTTTTTCCCGACAGCCCCTTCAGCATTTATTATTGTTTGATTTCTTGATGATAGCCATCGTCTCTGGGATGGAATTTCAGTGCCATTTATATTTCTTTATCTGAGAAGTGTATATTCATCTCATATGTCCATGTTTATATTGAGTCTTTGAATTTGGGGGGGGTGATTAAAGAGATAGAAGAGGATTTCAGAAAATGGAAAGATATTCCTTGCTCTTGGATAGGAAAAACCAACATTGTGAAAATGGCCATACCCCCATATTGCTGTGCAGATTCAATGCAATTCCAATTGAAATATCATTAGCATACCTCTCAGATCTAGAGAAAACATTCCTGATATTCATTAGGAACCAGAAGAGACCCACAATATCAAAAGTAATCCTGGGCAACAAAGTTAATTCAGGTGGCATCACAGTCCTTGTCTTGAAATTATACTACAAACCTACTGTGATAAAATCAACATGGTACTGGCAAAAAACAGATCTGAGGATCAATGAAACAAACTGAAAGAAGCAGCCAAAACCACAAACACATTCAGCCACCTTTTCTTTGAGAAAGGGACCAAACAAGTTCATTGGAAGAAAGACAGCCTCTTTAATAAATGGTGCTGGAAAAACTGGATCACCACATGCTGAAGACTGAAACTAGACCTGTCTATTACCATGCACTAAATTCAAGTCAAAATGATCACAATTCTAAATATTAAAACAGTAACACCAAATCTACTGGAAGAGAAAGCAGGTAACAATGTTGAAGACATAGGGATAGGCAAAGAGTTCATGAACTGCACAGGAAGTAATTCAAAGAATCAACAACTGGGATCTTATCTTATTGAAGGTTTTGCACATCTAAAGAAATCCCCAGCAGGGTAAAAACAAAACCTATAAATTGGTAAAACGTTTTAGCCAACTATCCCTTGGGCAAAGGACTTCTGTGTAGAAGGTGTAAATAATTTTAAAATGTCAGCCCCCTCCTCAATACATTTGAATCAGGATTTCACTAAATTTTTCTAGCTGACCTCAAGGTCATAATCACCCTTGCTTGGGGTCCTCCTCACTCAGTATCCTAATACAGGTCATGGGTTTCTATACTAGCTTTAATGTTAAATTTTGTTATTATTGATAAAGTTAAAATGTTAACTAGTCGTGAATAGATGCATTATATCAAGACATAGCTTACCACAAGAGTGTAATTATTAAAGCTAGGTCATTTACCTCTATAAAAATAATAAATAATGAATTACAGAAAAGTGGAAGCCTAATGTTGAGCTCCAGATGTCAGTTAGTGCTCACTGACACGTGCATAACTTCTCTCAAAGTGATCATTTGACTCTACACATATAACTAAGTAAAATTACTTTTACTTGTTTCACTGTCTCCTTATTGAAGGACTAGATAATGACCTGTGTATTCACTCCACTCTCTCCATTACATTGTCGAGTTTCAAAAATAACTTGGAGTTAAATTCTTGAGTGTACATCACATTTCCATGGTCATTTGTATAAACATAGCAACCCTAACTTGGCTTTGTAAGCACTGGGCCGCTCTCACACTTCTTGATTAGTTAGTATATGTCCTAAAAAAAGGAGAAGAAAAAGGAAAATCAAATGTTGGTCAACAAAGGATTGATACTAAATTTGGGTGTGATTAAGAAGCCTGTTAAGTCCTTTCTAAGAGGAAAATGAATAGGCTTAAACTACTTTATCAATAAAAATTAATGAAAATAAATTGATTAAGCTGTAGAGTGAGA
Source organism: Dinomys branickii (assembly GCA_004027595.1). Taxonomy (NCBI): domain Eukaryota; kingdom Metazoa; phylum Chordata; class Mammalia; order Rodentia; family Dinomyidae; genus Dinomys; species Dinomys branickii. The sequence goes on from PVLD010004066.1 coordinate 38,675, forward strand.
AAGCTATGCAAGATAGTAACAATGATAAACATAACAAAACAAGTAAAAGCAGAAATTAATGAATTAGAGAAGAGAAAACTATTAATTATAAAACTTTCAAAGTTTTTTTAGTTTTCATAAAATATAAAAACCAAGATTAGTTTTTACATTGGCAGAATGAATACACACAACAGATACTCCTATAGAGAGAACAACCACAGCTGCACAAGGCAATTGATATTCAATGTAGAGGGTACTGTAATTAATTCTAGGCAAAAATTTAAAGTTCACAATAAAATGGATGATTTTGTGATAAAATACAAAAGATCAAAATTAATACAAAAATAGCACTCTATTAGTAGTGATACAAAAATATGAACTATGGGTTTGATAAATCAACAATTTCTAAGATTCTGTTGAGAAACATAAAAGAATATTTCAAAATATATCTTGTGTTCGTATTAGAAGTTTAATATCTTCAGGACCACATTGTCCTTGAATGTCTTATACATTTAAGTTTAATAATTAAGAGAAGGAAAAATAAAAGAGACCTCGGTGGATTCCCACGATGGCCATGAAGGAAGTGCGTGGTCAAGGGTCACCCTTCTGCTGTAGACAGAAAGGGAACTGGATGAACCATCCAACAACTGTTTTCAGAAATTGGCTAATGAGCAATGCAAGTATCATACTGAAGGAAAGGGAAATTAAGTAAATCCCAAATCTGTTCAGTTTTCTGAGAAATAATTTCCATAGCAGCATACAGATTTTTTTCAGTATTTCTTAGAGAATAAGATTGATATTGAGAAATTAATTTTATTTTATTATTAATGAGCTAGTGGAAGTTAAATTACCTTAAAATGTAAGGATGAATTTTAAAAAATATACTATATGCTGATAATTATAGAACAAGGACACAGAAAACCGAGACTTAAATACATATGTAAAGATAGATACCAGTTTCTTGGATTACTAAGCAATTTTCAATTTTTCCAAAGAAATTCATAGAATAAGTACAAGCCCAATTAAACAAAATAAAAGATAACAAGAAAAAAATTAAAACACAGTTTTTGTTTAAAAATTGGTATACTGATTTAGTATTTATATGTAAGTGAAAATAGTCCAGAATCCAAACTATTTTGGAAAAGAACAACAAGATTTGCTTCTTTTACAAACAATAGTAAAGAACTAGATATTAGTTATAGTTCTAGTTCAAAGACTGTATTGGTGAGGTGAGAGTAGACATATAAGTTGATTAAAAACAACTAGAGTAATAAAACAGCTCCAACATACATGGCCAAATGATTTTCAATAAATTTCATTGAGTAAAATACCTACACGACATGTGGGGATGTCTGAATAGCCTTATGAAAAATAAGAAACCTTAATCCTTACCTGCCAGTTGTGAATGAATGTTAATGCTAAACATACTCTGGGCATAAATTAAAAATTGACAATAAAAGGACTTTAAATGAAAATAGAGAACATCGTTGCATCTTTAAAAGATATTTTTATATCAAGTTCCCCAAAAAGTGAATTATAAATGAAATAATATGATAAATTGCTCTTCAACAATACCATTTATAAAACAAAATACAAGTAGAAAAAGCACAGACTGGGAGAAGACGTTATATGTGTATCTCATATCTATATGTCTATACCAATATCTATAGCTATATGATCTATACCGAAGCACTTATTTCCAGGGATGGTCATATATGCATATGCATGTGTGTATATAAAACTTTTCATAATTCCATGATGCACATCCAACTTTTTAAATAAAGAGGGGAAAGTCTGAAGACACATCACAAATAAATATATACAGATAACCATGTACATGTGCAATGATACACAGCACTATTAGCCTGAAGAGAAATAAATATAAAATCCATAGACAGCTACAACTACATACTCATCAGAATATTTAAAATACACACACACACACACACACACACACAAACATCAGAAGTATGAAGTGGTGGAGAAAATGCAGAGTAACAAACTCAAATTCAAATAATTTGGAAGAGTTTTGCACATTCTTATAAGATTGATATGCACTTTCATGTAATAGGAACTCATACTTTGGAATTTTGCAAGGGGAACAGTATAATACAGAACACATATTTTATAAGACTATTTTTAATACTCACCCAAAGAATCATATACAGAGAGTGCAAGAAATCTATCTATACACTAAAGACTAAAGAATCCATTTGAAGGCCTGGGTTTCACAGTAATGTCCTGTGTGAGTCCATCTAAAGACCTAAAGCCAATAAGAATGTCTTATGCAGGTTTGTTTCACGGATCTGTGCGGGAAAGGCCCAAAGGTCAGTGGTGGAAACTAGAAAGTCTATGCTAGCAGGATGAAGGATCTGTGCTAGCAGGCTGAGGGATCTGCACTGGGGGCAAGAAGTGACGTTTAAAGTAAGGACCACAGCAGCCTCAGCAACAGTGAGGTTCCAAACTTCTCCAATGATGAGGGAAGCCAAGTTCCTATCAGGAAAGTCAACACGAGAAGCTTCTCCAAGCAACTGAGCCGTGCACCATCTTCCCCTCCAGAGACAGGAAGTAATGCTCAAAGTGAGGATTAGAGCTCCACCAAAGTAAACCACAGCCATTCCCAGTGACAATAAGGTCCTAGTTCCTTCAATGATAAGAACAGCCGAGTTCAGCCAGAAAGGCAGCGTGAAAAGGTCTTCCAGCAGAATAGCCCAAGCGACCCAGCAGCTCCCTAACAGCTAGCTTCCCGACAGCTCGTAAAACTTCTTCCTCTCTAGTTCTGCTTCATATGCTGCTGGCCACAATCCTCAGGTGGGCCTCCCACACCCAGCACCATGCTGGTTCAGTTCAAGTTGTATTACAAACCAATTACCAGTTGTCAATTTACCACAATGGGTAAGTAGACAAGAAATTAAAATACATTCAAAGACTTACATGTGGTTGTCTAGGAAAGCTTAATTTCTAGCAGTCTCAAGCTAGAAACAACCCTGACAATGTCCAACAACAAGTGAATAAACAAATTGCCATTACCATATGGTGAAATGCCATTTAGAAATAAAAAGAAACAAAGTATTGATAGACATAACCACATGATCTGAAAATTATAATGAAAAAAGCATGTAGATACAAAGTGTCATTCTGTTAATGTAAAGCACTAACAAAGACAAATTTAGTCTACAGAGATAAAGAAGAGAACAGCTGTTGCCTAGGTCTTAAGGTGGGTGGTGATGAGAAAGAGACTGAAGAATCTTTCAGGTGGTGGAAATGCCTTCCTGCTGTAAGTGTGGCAGTCATTACATAGGTAAAACTCGTTGAACTATGGCCTTTATATAAATTATAACCCAAAAATTCAAAATTTAAAATCAATCAAGTTGTATTAAGGAAGTGAATGCACAGATATTAAAGCTGCTCTGAATATAAAGTGAAGTGAGGAAGGCAATTGAAAAAGGAGAAAAGAATGAAAAAGTAAGACACAGCTGACAGTTTAAGTTACAACAGCCATAGTAATGGTAACAGTTTGGAACAATGCGTGAATAAGCAGAAAACAGACACTGGGCTCTTATCTGAGTTTTTACAAGTATTTGAATGAGCAAAAAAGTTTTACAAATAATAATGTATCTAGAGAAATTGTTTTGAGTTGCCATCATTTGTTTAGGATAAAGCAAATTCAAAGACGTGTTTAATACCTCAAAAGATTCTTGCATTAAGTCATATATTCAGAGTACATCTGTGCTCAATGAGAAGCAAATCTATATAAATCAGAGATTGTTTGCAGAAACAATCTATATGATAGTCAAGAAGTGTTTTTCTTTAAAGATCTCTTTGTATGATGTGCTAAAACTAAATTGATGCAATTTGAAATTTTATACTATTTAAACAATTTCCTTAGTCTGAATTGTAATATGTTAATGAATATTTCATAAAACAAGTGTAACATGAGTACATCAAACTGCAAATATTCTACCACTACCATTCACCCCCAATGCACATATGCACACTCACATCTGCAAATGTCCTATTTCCCTTCTCATCTTTTCTCTGTAGCACTTCAGGTAGTCTGCGAGAATTAGGTAGAGAGGCAACTTTATAGAGATATACTGAAGGACTCACATGAGAGCAAAAACACACACGCACACACACACACACACACACACACACATACACATGGATTGATCATAATACAGGGTGGATTTTTAAACTTAAAAATATAATACAGTAGAAACTACATTGCCCTTAATCTCCATCAAATACTCCACCTCACTTCCAGTACACTTGTTCATCATTCTTTTGGGTTTTTCTTTTTTTTTTCATTTTAAAGACAAAAGAATGGAGACATATAAACCTGAACAACACAAAAACAATACAGAAAACACAAAATTATAGAGAAGATAGTAGGGAATTAGCACTGGATGCCATATTACATAATGTTACCTTCACATTAGTTAACACAAAAACAATAAAGGAAATACCAAATTATAGAGAAGATAGTAAGGAATTAACACTGGATGCTGTATTACATAATGTTATCTTCACATTTGTTGATCAGTTATACAGATGATGGCTCGTTCAATTTATCAATTTTCTCCACCCTTATCTCCATTGTTCTACCACCCAATCAGTCATCTTCCCTCTGAAAATAACTGTACTTTTGGGTTTAATTACTCCCTTGGGCTCTCACATTGTGAAGAGACATGGCTGCTCCAAATTATGCTGTAACAAATATGGGTGTACACAAATTGCTATGGCAAGAGGTGGAAAAGCACCCATGCTTAAAGAGGGTAGATAGGCAGGGAACCAGGTTCATTATGGTCTAGCCCCCACTGACAAGGCCTCAAGGCCATCAGGGGTCTGGTTGAGTCAGCGGGGTTTCCCAGCGAGCTGCCAGGCTCTGCCCCATGGCGACCCTACCCGGGGCCTGGTCGAGTCCACGGGGTCACCCCTGCACACCACCACGCTCTGCTCCATCACCACGCTGCCAGGGACCTGATCCGGGTCTTCAGGGTTCTCATGCAGCGTGTAGGGATCCCCCTCCCCCATCAGGCTACTGAGCTGTCAAGGTCCCTGGGGTGCCCTTATAGGCCACTAGTGTCTCCCTGCAGGCCGCCTGGGACTCTTTGGAGGCTATCCCCATCCATCTAGAGAAACGGGTCTGCACCCTAGTTCCACGTCTTCACCCTCTCCCACCTCTTGATCTCCAGTGTTGCCATTCCCCACCCCTTGCAGCTGGTCATTAGGTGCATTTACGATGCTGGGCAAAAATGGCGTGAGGTCTCCCCTACCCATGCGCACTGTGGTGGTCCAGGGTGTGTGCCTTCCAAATGCCGGGACTATGTTCCACATTTCAAAACGGAAATCTTGTGATTAGAGGCAATGTAGATTAATCTGGATGACATTATGCTAAGTAAAATACACCAGGCACAGAAAGAAAAAGTTTGTATGATCTCACTTATGTATGGCGTCTAAAATTTGAACTCACAAAAGCAGAAAATAGAATTATGTTTACCAGGGATGAAGGTTGGGGTAAGGAATTAGCACATGTTGTTCAAAAGGTCTAGAATTTCTATTATGAGATGAATAAGTTGTGGAGATGCAGTGTGAAGCATGGTCTCTATATTTAATAATATTCTACTGTACATTTAAAATTTTCTAAACAGTAGATGTGAAGTTTTCTCATTGCACACAAAAGAGCATCTATTTTGGATAATAAATCTTGTAGTGATGATATAAATAGGAAAATGAAACATTATATTGTGGACCAGCTATGGTTTCTATCTAGGTGTTCTTCCAAATCCTCATGCATTCACAGGGGGTCTTTTGAAAGCTGGTTAGATTATGAGGGTGTTATAGCTGACTTGGTGCTAGCAAATGGGGTGTGGTATGAAATGTGAGTGAATTTAAGAAGTGACATGAAAAGCTTTGTCTCCTTTGTTGCTTCCTCCTTTGTTCCCTGTGCCTCCTAGTTGCCACTGCATGAGCACCTCTCTTCCACTGTGCCCCTCAGCTATGCTAACCTCCTGTCAACTGACTATGGACTCATATGTGTGGCAAAATAAACCTCTGATAATAGCCATGACTCCTCAAACTGTGGCTATCGAGGTCTTGTGGTTGTGTGTGCTGTGTAATTTGTCCCAGCGATCAGAAACTATCTAAGACCAATGTTGGTACTGGGGTGATAACTAAGACACTGCTTGACCGTGTGCTTCAGAAGCCTTTGGAAATGGCTTATGGGAAGACTGAAAAGACTTCCCCAAAGACTCCTTTGGGAATATCAGCTAGACAATCTCTAGCTAGAATCGCCTAGATTGAGCTTGTTCTGGTCAGGGTTTAGAAGACCACAATAACGATAGAAATTCACATAGTAAAGACTAGTTTCGGGAGGTTTCCTCTGGGAAGGGAGACTCCACTGGAAATTTGACTCTCGGCCAAGTTTGCTGTGTTCACGTTCTAATACTGAGACACACTTGAGTTTAAAGGTGGCAGACTAGTTCATCTAGGGAGGAAATTTCAAGGCATTCCAATAGTCAAGCTATATCTGAAAACTTGCTATTTTTTGGTCAGGTTTACACTAAAAAACAGAAGCAAAAGGCTCATTTTAAAAGTTCACATCTTTGCCTGAAAGAAAAGGCCTGTAAAACTGGAGCAGAAGGGAACTTGGCTGTTGAAGATGTGAGACCTAAAAAAAAAAAAAAAAAAAAAAAAAAAAACCAAGAACATTGGATCAAGACATTAGAAAAAAATGGCTTGAAAGCAATCCGGAAATCTGTAGACCTCCATCCTTCACAGATTCAGAATTGCAAAAGTAAAAGACTTTGCTTTCTGAAGAGAGCCTGAGGACACCAAGGATAAAAGCAGAAGTCTGGGGAATTTGTTTCTTGAGATTTTCTTCATAGTGCACTGTAATCCAGGCTCTTGGAGATCTGTGTAGCCATGATTCCTTGAATCAGGTCCTGGGTACTCCTGGACCCAGCAGCGGGTCTTGGCATCATGTACATGGTGCTAGTTTTCTAGGCATGCAGAATGCATGGGTTGTAGGATGGTGGAAGCTTATAACCATATTTCAAAAGAAGGTTTGAGAAGCCGGGCAGTGTGCCCACGAGACAGCATTCTGTGAAGCTCTGACAGTATATGCACAAGTGCCATGGAGACCCAGAAAGTTAAAGAATCGATAACCATAGATTTTATAAGGAAAGGCAAGTGACTGATCAAAGCCCACCGAAGAGCGAAGCCATGAGCTCTGCCATCAACAGCGGTACTGTAGGGCACGGGCTACCCGGGTCCTTTAGGGCTCACACCGCACCACCCTTGCTCTGGCTGCTGGATATGGAACTACAGGATTTAATGTGTACCCTGGAGGTTTAAGTCTTGCTTCAGTACAATTTCTTTCTATGCCCTGTTCCTCCCTTTGGGTTGGGAATGTTTATCCTGTGTTATTTTATGTTGGCTACCGTTTGCTTGCTTTTACCGGGGCTCACTGTAAAAGCACCTGGAGCGTTTTTCTTAAGCCTCAAAGGAGATTTGCACTTGGGCTTTTCAGTGATGTCAGAAAAGCCAGGTCTTTGGCAAATATTACAGTTAGACTAATTGCATTTTGCACAAAGAGATGTACATGACCACTTCGGGGGCCAAAGGCAAACTGTTATGCTTTATGTATAGATATTTCTCCAAGGCCTCAGATACTCATACCCAGGGCTCTGGAGGGCTGACTGCATTGTGAGAGTGGTGCAGCTGGCTTGCCAATAGGAGGTGGGGTCCGCTTTGAAGGTGTAAAGTGGTTGAGTGACGTGGATAGTTGTATCTCCCTGCCCAGCTCATCCTTTCCCTTGCTCTCCACTATCTTCCTACTATTCTGTGAGACGCTCTCATGCGCTGGGCGCCGGGCCAAGTCTTCTGCCCAGGATCCAGCTGACTGCAGACTGAAACATGAACTAAAATAGACCTCTCATTTCTCATTCCTCAAACTGGTGTGTGTGTGTGTGTGTGTGTGTGTGTGTGTAATTTTATTGGCCAAATATACCTCAAAAACTGGGAGAAAACCTAAAGAATAACAAAAATAACCCTCCAAATTATATACATGAACTAAGAGTTTAAAACAGCTATGGAACAATTTTTTTACATGTCAGAAAAAAAGAAATATAAGTAAGTTGTCTCTCTTTACTGTGTGCCAAAATGTGTGTGCGGCTCTTAGCTGTAGACTGTAGAAAGACATTTTCGCCTTGTAAGTTTTGAGAGACTGTAGAAAACATCTTTGTTATGGCAGAAGGGAATCTGCCCTTGGTTACGGGGCAGTTGTTTGATCTATGTTAATTTTCACAGGTGATATAATCCTGCATTCTACTCATTTAAGTATTTTACACGTGATACACATACATCATTCTAGAAGATAAGAATAGTCATAAATTTATGTGGATTTCATAAAGTTTAGGAGAAATGAAGGCCATTTGAGTAGACTGGGGTACAATGTGTATGAAAAGGACATATTTTGAATATAAGAGACTTATAATAAAAGGTGCCTTTCTCTTGTTTCATAAACACAGCTCCATGCCTGAAACAGACACTACCTCTGATTATCCAAAATAATATAGTTAAAAATAACTTCACTTAATTAAAAAATAGTATTTACATTCTCAAAGATGTGAGGCTAAGAACATAAACATTATGACACATCCACTTTGAACATTTTACTTAAGAAAGTAACACTACAGATTCTCCTTCCCAGATTGAGATGCTGTCTTAACCACGTGTGTTCCATTGTTTACTAGAAATATTATGTGTGCTTAACAATGTAAAGTTTTGACTTCATATTTTTAAAAACTACATAATTGATACTTTCCTCTACTTCCACTTTTTTATCTATTCTGTGCTCTTAAAATTTATCTGCTTTTATATTTACAGCTTTAATTCATTTGTATGTACAAGTATTCCATTAATAAAATATGTTCATATTTGTCCTTTGTTTTCATAGACATCTTGGCAGTTCCAATTTTTCACTCCAACACAGTAATCCCTCCATAATTTCTTTTCCAGTCATGCACTAGGGGTCTTTGAAGTGTTTGCTTGTGAGTAGAGCTGCTTGGTCTTAGAGAATGACACATTTACTATAAATTAGCATCCTGCCCCACAAGGTGCCATGATTCATAGGACAAACAGAACCCTGAAAGAGTATGCCTTTCTCTATTTCAGTGATTGCCACAAAAAAAATGGTATCCCTTTCTGAAGGGCACTTGGAAATTTCTGGCAAGTTTTTGGGCATCACAATGGCTAGGAAGTACTATTGGCATTAATTTGTTAAGGGTCAGTAACATAAGAAAACTGTGTGACCATCCCCTAGTAGGAAGAATTATTCTGCCGTTCAATGGATTTCTAGATGTAGGTATGAAAGTAGAATATTCAAGAATTTTTTCAACCCTATATGTAACTAACACAGTTATAATGAGAATTCATTTTTATAAATTGGAGGTAATTTTGCTCAATTTAACCAATACTGAATTTTCATTCATATTAAATATTGTGACAATTATACACACATATATTTTTATTTAGGGAGAGGTACAGCTATGGACAAAAATTGGTCATAACTTTGGAAAGGAGTAGCATTTATTACACTAATGTCCATGGTCATTAGACCTTCCACTAAAATGGCAGGGTTTTCTTTGTATTCTTGCTGTCTCTGTCTAGTTGTTACAGAAGCAAATGCCTGACATTACTATGTCATGCTCAAGTATTTATGTGTTAACATAGGTAATCATATTATAAATTACTTTTCTTTATTTCCCTTTTCATATTTTAGTTGATAATATATTTTATGACATTATCAGGTTATATTGTTAGGATTTGTTTTAGCATGCAGTTTGGAAAGTAGCATTGCATATGAATTTCCTATTATTCATGTAATTGGAACATTATCATGGTTTTGATAGACAGTTTACACTTTTGCAAACACAGTTGAAATATTTCGTGTTAATCTTCACTTCCCTGATAATATTTAGGTTAATCATCTTTTCGTATTTCAGTGACCATTTTTTCCCTATCTCATAATGTGTTAAAATATTTATATTTTTTGCTTTTGCTTAATGATGGCTAACTTGGTCATAAGTCCTTGAGAGTAACCATTTGTGCCTTTTTGTAGACAAGTTCAAAATTTACTATATTCTAATTCAGTATGTTTAAACTGTCTTTTATACACAATTCATTTTAACTGTGTTAGTTATTTTTCTAGGTGTTTATAGAAAAATACATTATAAACTATATGTAACATTTTACATATATTTTATGTGCATATCTTTTGTTTTAAATAATCTTTATAATTTTGTTTAAATTCTAGTTTTCATTTGAAAGTTGAGTATCATTCCTGTGTTCTTTTCTCTTTTTTCACTTTGTTCTCCTGGTTTTAACCTAAATTTGCCTCTAGGTTTTAGCTTTGTTTGTTCTCTAACCTAGAATTCTGCTCTTACATTTTTTCCTCTCTTTGGCCTTAATTATCAGAGATTTTGTAACTCTCCTTATCCAGCCAGCTGAGATTTGTTATATTTTCTGTTCACATAGGATTTATTTCTTTGACAAGCTTCCTCTATTCTTAAATTTCTGAGTTTTCAAGCCAGTTTCAAAGCAAAATATTCTGACTACTGTCCAGCAGCTTCAAGAAATGATTCAATACTCACTATCATTGCCTTCGATTGGTCAGTCTTGCAGACCAGCAGGCTTGAGAACAAGGTTGTTCTCTGCGTGTGTTCGGTTCCTGGGTCCATGAAAGTGATAATCTGGTTTTTGAGCCTGCATAAAGTGCTTTTGTTCTTCTCAGTGGTATCATTTTCTCTTAAGTTTATGTTTCCATGGCTATATATTTGAACATGGGCTTTGCCTCAGATTGCAAACTCACAACATACTTAATGCAATTTGAAAGCAGATTTTGAGAGGAAGGAGATAGATTGCAGTTTTATTAAATGCTACCTGCTAAAACATAGCTTTCGCACCTATGAATGGAAACTGCTTGTTGTCAAAATTCCAGGCTTATATATAAGCCTAACTCTGCTTTCTTCCTGAGGCAAGACTGTAATTTCTTCATAACAACCCAAGGTTTCAAGTTAATGGGGCTGTCACAGAGGCCGGGAATCTAACTGAGCCCTCCTAAATGTTTATGTGTTCTTGTTTTACCTATTTATTTTCATTTGTGAGTCTAGGTTGAAAGTGATAATTGTTTAATTGTGCGTATTGGCTTTTTCATTTTTTTAAATTTAATGTTTCACAATGTTTTTAATATAAAAGAATAGCTCATGCTGTGATAATCAACATGATAGAATGTAAAAATAAATAAATAGCCCACTTTTAAATGATTCTTCTTATCTACCAACAAGACCTATCTGTTGAATGTAAATCTAATTGCAATGTATTTCCTTAATAGTCTCCTCTAATTGGTTACTCTGATATGATATCTTCGGAAAGTTGAAGCTGTATAGTAAAGTTTTTGTGTTCAATTCTTTCGAAGAATATTGTAATGATAGTCACACATCAAATAGCAGTTTTTCAATATTTAGCTATTAAATGAAAATAGATATTCTTTGATTTTCTTTGTGAAATATTTTTTCCAATGGTATGGACATTCTCAGCAGAAAATTTGTTATTGATGGACTTAATATATTTACCAAAATATCATTAGAAATAGGAAACTCTACTTAAATTTCCTGCTTTCTTTAAGTTTTTTCAGTTTCTATTTTATTTGTATATATTTCTGATACCTTACGACTACATTCAGCTTGAAGAATTAGTACATCTACACATTACATCTTAATCATTTTAAATTTTTTTAATCAGATTGACTTTTGTAATTGAAAACCACTTCTAAACAAGGAATGCATTAGCCTGACAATAATTTCTACCTAACTCTGTGCTCTATTCAAAGAGGTCAGTAAGCACTTGCATTAACACATGAAAGAATTAGCAAAGATTTTCTATTTTAACCTGAGGAAAATTCTACAGTGCTATTTTCGTTGTTCCTTCAACTTTTCCAACTGTAAAATGTTCCAAAAATAAAATAATCTAAAGGAATCTTAGAAGATATAAAGCATTCAAAAATAACAATTTGAATATTTAATTTATACCTATTTGTCAATCAAACTTCTCTGATGTAGTTGAAATGACACTTACACTTCTTTCTCAGCGCAGTCTGTCATTTGTTTGAATGGAAAATCCTCCTAGTGTACTTGCCCACCGTATACGGCATTGTGCCTTTCGCCGTGGCATCCTTCTGATGCACTACTTTGCAGCTTTCTCTTTTCATTCAACACAAAACCTTCGGCGTCAATTGTATCTCCATGGATAGTACCTTTCCTTGCTTATGCACATTACTTTCTCATTCCTCTATGTGTATGTAAAATTCTCTCCCACTGGTTATTTCTATACCTTTTGCATTAAAAAATATTCCAAAATCATGGAAACTGGATGTGCTACACCAAGAGTATGTGATAACTGTCAACTCTTGTATACCAATTTTTTATATGGTGGCACTTCTAAAGGCTAGTAACTAAATATATGCCCAAAGGCAAGTTTATCTTGACTGGCCAATACAGCTTTTATGTAACGTTTATTTTCTTTTTAAACTGCTAAATAATATACCAAATAATTTGCTTTGTACTAAATGTCATTCCATGATACGTATCCATTCACTCCCTATGTAAGATTATGCATTTTTTATCTTACCCATTATGAAATAATCAAAATAGATGTGTATTTAGATTGTGTTATTTTTCTCATCTTAAAATATTTTGCCTTAGATTATTAAATTATGACCTTTTTATATGCCTCCAAAAACATCTATTTTCTTTTGCAGCATCATCTCCAAATTCCAAGGTAATGATTTATTGTATTTCAATCATCCTTATCAACGATAAACTTCCTTATGTACATCTAATAAAATTGCTTCTTCTTGCATTTTATTTTGTTGTGCTTTGTTTCATTTTCTGGTAGCCAACTGGTGAATCAAACATATGACCGAGATTTCACACTTCTCACTAAATTAAAAAATGTAATGTCTATTTGAGATATTGGTGAAATACATGAAATTTGTAACAGAATCTAATATTTTTGATATGTTAGTAAATATGCTAACTGCATACTGTTTTATACATAGGAGAACATGACATGACAATCAACTCCCTACTATCAACTCTTTAAAATAATTCAGTAAATCTTTGTGCCCAAAGCCCTCTAAAAGCAACATATAAGTACTTATATTCCCCTCTGCATTGAGAAAAATACCTTCAAGATTATATCAATGTCAATCTTCCCCACTGAGTATCTCTCTCATTGCTAAACACTTGATTCCTAAAGTCTCTTCTTTCTGTTCTCCCAGTAAAAGTAAAGGTAAAGTTATTCTTCCATAAAATATGTGTCCCCAAATAATGATTTGCCTATCATTTAAGACCTACAGTCATAAAATATATAAAAATTACCCAAACTCAATTAAACTACCACAGAGAATCTTCTGTATTTTCATTCTTATTTTACAACTACTGTATCAGAGAACATGCATAAAAGAAAGAGGAAAGAGATGCTTTCTCCTTCTCTAATGAGCTAATTTGTTCTGTGTTCATTGCTGGTGGCAGAATAATAACTTATGCCTGGAAGGAATCAAAGTTTATAGATATAAAAATATATGGCCCCCCCCAAAAAAAACCTGCCCCACCAGCATCCACTTATGTTTGCTTATCTCTGTGTTAGCTGGTGCTTGGCCAAGAAAAACAAAAACAAAACAGTCTATAGAAAATCTGCTTGTTCCAGGTTGCCACAATAGATGAATTAAACCTTCCAACCAAAATAGATCTAGTCAATAGTATTCTGTAGCACGGAAAGCACAAGATCCTGAGTTTGATTTCCCATAGCAAAATAAATAAATTTAAAAAATAAAAATGAAATTTAAAAATTATTAAGAATAGTATTGTGTAGTAAGCTGTCAATAAAAATAATAAAAGTACTGTAAGAGCAGTCAGTAGTTTTCTTAGACTGAATTTACTGGTGACTTCTATCACAGCACATTTCCATTTATTTTCTCATTTCTCAAATGTTTGTTATGTGCTAAACTATGTTAAACTCGGAGCCCTCAATAAGGAACTAGACAGACCAGGCGAATCTCACACATAGCTTTCATGCTAGAAGCAAGATGGTGTTTAGTATCACTGGGTAGGATCTGAGACTGCAGGTTTTATAAAGGCTGTTTTCAAGGAAGAATAATTCTTAGGGTACGAAATAATATACAACGTGTGTAAAACAAGTGAAAACACATTGTCTTGTTGGTCTCAGCTTAGTAGCATCCAAAGTGTGGGTCCTACGCCAACAGCATCAGCATCACGACCCTAGGGGCTACGGCGCTGTAGATCACTGGGCCACATGCTCGGTTTCTCAACAGATCTCCGTTGTAGTCTGATAATTTACATTTCTTGTAAAGTTTCTGGACAAGACATTGGTAATCTGGAGGTCACATCTGAACAACCACTGGCTCATTTTATGTTCATTGTAGAGAAGCATCATATCAAAATTGGCTGGAAGCCTCTGAAAACATCAGTGTTTGAGATCCTGTCTCAGAACAGTTAAAGAGAACTAAATGGAGGTGTGACTCAGAGGTTGAGTTTAAAAATATAAATTCCCTGTGATTCTGTTGTACTTCTAGGGTTAAGAAGCATGCTTTAAGAAAATCAGTCCAACTCCCAGAGCTACCCTTTAGCAAATTCATACAATGCTATTCTTATTAAAAAAACTATCAGAAATTTGAGGCAGAACTCATTTTAAGCTGTTTCTACATAATGCTGCCCCCAAAGTAATAGTACAATAAAAAAATCAATGAATCATATTATCTAGCATTATCTAGGTCAAAATAATATATTAAAAGCTTAGGTATTCTGTAGAATTCAACTTAATAAGCAACTCTCAACCCTATTGAAACTTTTTCAGATTGAGACACATAAGTAAATACCACTCAGTAGTTTTTACTTTTTACGAAGCTGTGAATATGAGTCATAAACCTTAGTCATAGGTTTACACCTTGAATTTTAGTGCAAATAGAAATACAGAATTAGTCACTTTCTTGGTGATCTGAAATAAATAAAACACACCTAGCCTGGCAACAACATGTTACATCCACTAGCCAAGATGAAGCCTGCAACCTGATTAGGAATGAGGAGCAAATGGCAGTTTATCTGAAGGAGCTAATATGTTTGCTGTTTCTAGAAGGCTCTGGGACTCTCTTATCAGACTGCCGCTCTGCTGGGAGCCTGTGGGCTTTGGGGTTCTCTTTGTTTATGATCTTTAGTACTTTTTCATTCGAACGAGTGCCAGGTCTTTAAGTTGCTCTGTTCCCCAGACAAGTCCCCTGCGGCTTTAAAGCTCTGCAAATGCCACAAGTTCTCAAAGCCCACCTCCCAATTCCCCTGCAGAATTTGTAAGTGACAAGATGCTGGAAAAATACAGATGGCATAATTATATATTTTGCAGTTGATTAATCACTACAAAACATTAATCACATTTTGTATAACAATACATAATCAAATTCTTTATAGTGGAAATTAAGTTTCTTTCTGATAGGGAATGGATTCCTTTAGGATATTGACAGGGTTTTTCAGCATCTGTTTGGCTCCCATTCCACATCTGCATTTGATATTTCCTCTGCTGTAGGGCTTAGAAAATGTGGCTTGAAGGTTGCTTTATGACTACGAAAGTATGTGTTAATAGAAGAGTTTGTGGAGAGGGAAATATTTGCACAAGTTATATACTATAAATATATATTTTCCAGGCCATAACTTGTTCCTTTAGTGAAAATCATTGGACTTTTATTTTCTTAAGTGTACACCTACTGAAATAAAAAAAAAAATTACTTGCATGGTTTTCTTTATAACTTCAAATGCTTAATCTTTCAATCAGCATTACACTATTATGTGACAAAATCAGTGTGTAACATATATGAATGTTTTATAATTGCTTAATTTCTTAATTATTACAAAATGACTGTATTGAGCATGTCAGAATAACAATGTAGGTAATATCCATGGTCATTAAAAATGAATACGTATTGAATGTATATTAAAGCACACACCAATTTCATGCTGTCCCACTCTTCTACTGTTTTCAATAGAACAAAATTATCATAATTCATAATTGCTCTGCTCATGAAAAATTGTTAGGTATGTTTTATTTTATGTATAGATTTTATTATGTGTCGGGAAAGAATCGAGGAATAAAAACATACTTCTGCTGCAAGCCTTTAATAAAGGGTTAATGTTCAAACACACAGAAACATGAATGGGCAAGTGTTCTAAAGGAACAAGTAAATAAAAACATGAAAATTTTATATATGCACTTGCCTGTGTTGAGCATGAATATATGCATGTGTCGTGCTATGTACATTATATCACGATAGCGTAACTTGTCTATCAAACTCAAACCGACAGTCACATAATTACATAGGTCCAGCCCAAGGCACACACAGAGGAGCTATGATCAAAACACTTAAAGTTTTTTTTAATTTACTATAAAAGATACTTGGCCGTTATTCTTCCTCAAAATACTCCATCTTACTCGGAGCACACTTGTCCCCTCATCTGTGCCACTTTCTGAAGCAGTTCTCTAAGTCCTTCTTTGCAGTGATTGATTCACGGTCATGGCTACCATGGTGTTCTGCAGAGATATCACACACTCACTCTCCGCGGTCATTCTGACTTTGAGGAAGACATGTAAGCTGCATGGCGCTGCATCAGATGAATAAGGTGAATGAGGACGCACTATAATGTTTTTATTTGACAAAAATTGTTTTACCAGAAGTGATGTGCAAAATGGATTGTTGTCGTGATGAAGGATGAAAAATGTACCCACAAGAAAGAAAACTAAAATCGCTTGATAGTGACAAGAATAATGGGATAGGTGCATTCAAAGTGAGGACTTTGAGGGGGATTAATAGCAATGGATCTTTTACCATTATCATGCTTTAAAATTTTCATATTTACTGTATTATTTGATCACACCTATATACATATGTGTTATGTGTAGCACATACATTTTTTTTCTGATTTAACTTTTTGTTTTTATAATTATTTTTATTTTTATTATTTTTCTTTTAAAGATTAAATAAACCTAACAAAACAACAATGAAGACAAAATCACAACAACACAAAAACAACAAAAATGATACATGACCTCAAATAAAAATGATAGGAACTAACAATGGTTGCTATATTACATACTCATCCTCAATGAAGTTGCTCAGTCCACCAGATGTATATGATAAATATAATACATATTATATATGTGGTATATATAACATTATATATGTATAAATTTATCTCTACCATAAAGAGATTGCATTGTTCAGATAAGAAAGGAGGCGAATCATGCTAGCGTAATCTACTTACTACAGTGACAAGTGAAGCATGCTATTTGACAATTTGCAGGAAAGGGGGCTGAGGTATAACACGGAGGAAGACGAAGTGTCCACAGAGGAAGTGAGAAGATAGATCAAACCACAGCAAAGTGCTCCTGTTTAGTAATTCAAGATATGCACACTTTCCAATAATGATGTTATTTAAAAGTACTTTATGTATCTCAGCCTTGGATGCCAACTATAGCATGTGTAACTGATAAAATTGTCTCTATAACAATTGTAAGCCCAGCCTCGAATCTCATAGCAGTAACTATGCAAGAGACTTCCACACACCTCCTTACCTGTCAGCTTATATTGCCTCTTGGGTTCCTAGGAGCGCATAGCTTGCATTTTCAAGAAGCTAAGTCACAGGATTCTAGAGAGCCTCAGCTTGTCTAAAGACATGGCACCAGATTCTACCCTTATTTCACATTCAGCCAATAGAGCTCTCCTCACAAAAAAGTAAGCAGTGCAGGCTTGATAAGCTTGCCTTTTGAACCAATCATTCGTCTGTCTATGTTGGGAACAGGGATGTTACTAGTTCAGTGAAGTACTTTTAGTGCTGTGAAAAGTGGTATACAAATAAAATGATTGATGTCCTGTCAATAGAAACTTCAGGAAGAGAATCAAGTAGAGTAGTTTCTTTTGAAGTAGGATGGAGGTGGGGGTAAAGGTGCTAAATTTTACTTCTCTATCTGTCATAAACCCCAAAGCATCATTCCAACAAGAATAGGGTCTGGTATCTGAACAAGGCAGAACACAGTTTCTAAGCAGTAGACACATTCCAGTGAAAAACACAAAAGCTGGATTTGTAAAAGTCAATTCATGAGGATTTTATTGTAAATTTTTTTCCATCACTGGAATGATGTTGGCTAGAAGGCTTATAGATCTTCAAGCTTTTTGCTTTTTCCTTCATTTTTCAAAGCCTTTTAAACTTTCCTTTTAAATAGGCAGATTATCCTCCCCAAAGATATTTGGCTGAGAAAAATATTAATTACATTATTTAGCAAATTGCGATATATAGAATTAGTATATGGAATAAATTGTATTTCTGTAAAATAGATGTAATTTGAAAATGTAAATAGTACATCAATGCACTATACACTAAGTATATGCATATGTAATATTTTTCTAAATTTCTATGGACCTGCAAATTATAGATGTTAATTGGTAAACACAAGAGAACATTAAATAAAATGAAGTCACATATAATTCCTATAGGCAGGAGTACACAACATTGAAATGATACAATTTTACAATAATAAACCATACAATATGATTCTGGTAGCAATGCCAGTATCCTTTTCTTTGTCCTTTTGAATGTTGTAAACTGGTTTTAAAATGCACATTGAAGAGCAAAATACAAGAAAAAGCAATACATTCCAGATCTCAAAAACAGTGAAAATAATACTCGGTTGAAAGCTTGTTGACAATACAGTAAGAAATCCAGGAGAAGAAATGGAGATGAGACAGAATAAGAAAGAACTCAATGAACTGGAAATAGACAAACGTCTTTAGAGAATATCATAAATAACCAGGTAAACTTGTACTTAGTGATGGAGAGAAAAAATCTTTAATAAATGCTTCTTATACTTAAGGTAAAAGTTTGTTTAGATCCATACCCCACAATTTTAACAAACGTCATCAATGTAGTTTAAAAACTTAAATGTAGGTATCGGAATTGTAGACAATGTTATGAAACTGTATAGGGGAATTGCTTAAAGGCCTTTAGTGTAAGAAATAATGCATAAAAATATAATAAATACAACAATAATAAATAAACATTAATATATTATAATTATCTTTTCTTTAACCCAAAATGTTGTTTAAAAACAAAACACAACTCTCTGTGAATTGGAAGAAGATATTTCATCACATATGTAACTAACAGATTAAATCTAGAATATTTAATGGATTTTAAAAATTAAAAAGATTTGAAACGTACGTACATTCTATAAGCAACTGATTAGCATTTCACAGAAAAAGGATATATCATATGACCCTTGAATAGACCCTACATGTCTCAAAATTCAGAACAGAGAAATGTAAAGACTCCCTGACAATATTTTATATCTAACACTCTGTTAGAACATATAGAAGTGAGACAATTGTCACTGAGAGCAACTAATTTTTAAATACTGCTGGTAGAAGTGAATATTGATATAATCTCAGCTAATAATTTGGCATTTTCTCATAACAGATGATTTTCACACCTTGAGACCCAGGTGTGTCTTTATTATACATCTTAAAGAAATTCTATAATATGTGCACTTGGGGACATGTGCAAAAATAGTGATAGCATTGCCATATGTACTAATAACATCAACATACATAACTTAAACATTACATTTGTCCTCTCAAAAAGAAAATGATGACTACGCTGTGCTGGATGCACATAATGCAATGCTTTAAGAGAGTAAGAATAGATGAAGCAAAGTGGCGATGCCACTGCACAGCATCCATGCGAGTGGACAGTCCTTCTCACATGGTACGTACTTCAGCAAACTGAGTCCCTTCCTTGTTCAAGTTTGTCAGGATACAAAATCAAAGCAGGACAAATCAGCGGCTGGCAGTTGTATTAGTGCAAATATCTCCTCCACCACGTTTGGGCTTCTCATTACTTCTTCCAGTTGTCTGTGTTTTCACGACTTCACCAGGCATATTTTTTTCTTTTTCTAATTGGTGATCAGTTTTATTGCTAATGAGCGTCAGGTACACTGCAGTAACTCCCATTCCTTTATCTGTATATGTGCAATATGATTTCAACTTCTTACCACTAGCTGTATTTTCTCTTTAAATCCTTTATGCTTATAAGGTTAGTTATTTAGCTCCCCCCAAATTGGATCATGTCTATTCTCTTTTGGATATTTTCTTATTTATCTTTCTTAAAACAGGACGTCAGAATTTCAGTTTCATAATTTCAAGAGAGCAAAACAGCTCAAAGAACAAAGGGAAGATGAGACAGGTCTTATTTACGTTTGTCTGTCTGTTTATTTTCTTGTTTGTTTGTTTGTTTGTTTGTTTATGTTTGCACTGTAAGCTGAAGCTAGGAGCCTGGCACATCCCAGGCAACTGCACAAACACTAGGCTACATCCCCAGCATGTGACAGTGGCATTCATCAGATTCTTTAGGTTGTTCTCTTCTATCACACATTACTCATTCATGCGTCCATCCATTCATTCAGTCAGTAATGAGAGTTAGAGAGTCAAAATCCACACTTCTTCCATGTTGACCAGAAAATAATCACAACCCAGGATGTCTGTAAGCTTGTCAATACTTAAGAAAGAAGGATATTTATATTGATTTAGTTGAAAATTGAATAGTATTTTTAGCAAAGGAAACATTTTTATTACTAATTGATGTGTCTAAAATGCTATTTGCTGCAGCAATCTACATTAGAAGACATAAATGATGCTGTCTATCACAGCAGTTCACTAGAAAATAGACTCTGAATCAGAAATTCACTTGGCAGTGGTTGACTGGGTCATATCTTTAGGAATAACACCTTCAAGAAAGTAAAGGAAGCAGAATTCATTGAGTCTGGAAAGTTTTAGTGCTGCCTTATATCATCTCAGATATTTTGACACAAGTTCAATGACAGGTGTTTTTACCCTATCACTGATAGTCAATGGATACATGCTAATTGTGGGAGGGCTGTGGAACTTCAGGGACAGACTTCCTTCATCAGAGTTTAATTGCCAAAGGAAACAAGGTACCAGGCAACTGGGAAAATGAAAGCTGTGGTCCTGGAGGGAGATCTGAGCACGCTACATTAATTCACTGCACTAGAATACTACCATATGTTTATGAAATAAAACACAAAGTCTGAATGCATTATCACAGTAAATAGTAAATCTATTCAGGTTATCTTTGCATACAGCCATACTACTGAATTTGGTTATTAAATCTAGAAGTCTTTGTGGTGGAGATTTTGGGGTCTTCTATGTAGAGTAATATATCATCTGTAAATAATGATAATTTAACTTTTTTCTCTCCTATCCTTGTTCATTTTATTTCTTTCTCTTTTCTGATTGTTCAGCTAATGTTCATAGAACTATATTGAATAAGAGTGGTGACAGTTGACATCTTTACCTTATTCCTGATCTTAGAATGAAAGCTTTCAGTTTTTGTCCAGTTAGTATTATGTTGGGCACTGGTATGACATAGATGGGTTTTATCAGGTTGACATACAGATTATGTATTCCAATTTTCTGTAGAGTTTTGTAATGAGTGAGTGTTGGACTTCACCAGATACTATTTCTGCATCTATTGTGATGATCATATTTTTTATCCTGGGCTCTGTGAATATAGTGTATTACATTTATTCACATAAGCTGAACTATCCCTGTGATGAATCTTACTTGGTCTTGGAATGTAAGCTTCTCAATGGTTCGCTGCATTTTTATTAATATGTGAAATATATAAATTAAAAAATACATAGAGACATAAATACAGTCATCCCTCAGTATCCAACTTTCTAGAAATTTCCCTGTGGATATCAAAACTTTCCCTATGGACACTCAAGGTTCTCCTATAAAATTGTTCACTGCTTACATACAACTTTTATGTCTTTCCTTACACAGTACTTTGAGTCATCTCTAGATTACTTACAGTACTGCAAATGTCATATAAGGAGATGTACTATTGTATTATTTAGGGAATAATGACACAATGAAAAGTCTTACATGTTTAGTAGAATCACAATTTCTCTCCAAAATATTTTCAATCTATGTTTAGTTAAATTAATAAATGTGGAACACAAACATACAGGGAAAACTAAGTTTAGCGATGGGATGAACTTTATATAAAATACATCATACTTACATGATTTTGAAAATCTGCCATCCATTTTTCATAAGTTATCTCTTCTAATCCCATAAACAAATTATTTGCCCTGTATTTTGAAAATAATCAATGAATATTTTAAAGTTTGCTCTTGGATTAGCTAAATCTTGCCCTTCATTCAGGTCAGAATAATGACACCTACACTTCAAGAAATTTTTCTTAATCTAACGTGAATAGGTATGTGTTAATTGCCTCTGTAGCAGTCATGAAAGACTTTATTTCACTAATGGGATGCAGAAGATATCACTCCACAATATGATACTGTGGTATATTCTAGGACCAACAGGGTTAGAAAACACCGAAGCGAGGTCTCTCTGGCCTTCCCCCCGCCCACTCTGTCCTGATCTTCCATAGAAAACCCAAGCTCCTCTCACTTCCCCTTCCCTCCTGTACACGGCGAACGCCAGAACAATCATCCGGCTGGGGATATGGCTCAGTGGAATAAGCACTTGCCTAGCAAGCGCAGGGTCCTGAGTTCGATCCCCAGTACTGCAAAAAAAAAAAAAAAAAGAAAAGAAAAGAACAATCATCCGACACTGTTCCTCCTTTCTCTCCAGAAGGCCCTCATGTGCTACTGTTTGTCTCCCCTAAACCAGAAAGAGCAAATATCACACAAAGAAGTAAAAGAGAATCCTAGCAAGCAGCCTTGTGAAGTTCCTCCTACCACCTTACTACTATTATGTCATTACCTTTTGCCTTCTAAACATGCTTCTGCATGTGTGTTCATGAAAACACTCAGAGTTGCCTATTTCTTGGAGGCTTTGCTGGCTTATGAATGCTTCTGTGTCATATAAAAGCTATATAAAATGAATTTTTATGCTTTTCTCTTGTTAATCTGCCTTTTGTTATAGGAGTCTCACCATGACATGGTGATAGATGAAAAAAGGAAAAGATAATAATTTTTTTCTCCCCTATAATAGCTTACTGGACAATGTTGTCTATTTTTTATTTTCTCCTCTAAAGTGAAAATTCCTAAGGGATAGGCTTGTGTATTTTTACATGTTTAGTTACAGCATGTAGCATATTTTCCAAAGGAATGCAGGTAATCAGTAAATATTTATTAAGATGGATGGATGAATTTCATATCCCTATATCCAAATTCATATTTGACATTTCTGTCTGGATGTTTTATAAACACTGTAAATTTAATATGCCCAAACTAAATTCCCAATTATTTTCCTGCCTGCTTTCCCTGCCCTTCCCCCAGAAAAAAGCTGACTCTCCCAAAAGCCTTCATTTCTGTACCCAGCACTTCCATCCTTTGGCGGGATCAGATAAGAAGCCCTAGGAGATGTCCTCAACCCCTTCCTGCTGTCCTTCCCTGTGTCTCCTCCTCCCATCTTCCCCACAGCGCCCCTCTCTGTAAGCACACATTTTGTATGTAATCCATGAGCATATTTTACTTGCTATATCTTTAAAATATATCCATAGGTCATGTTTCCTAACTTATTTAAAATAATATCGTGGTCCCAATCAATGTAACTTAGGCAGTTATTGCCTGGACTATTTGTACCTTGTTCTCCTTACTTGCACCAGTTCATGCTTTTCCACAAAATATATACAAGCCAGGGCTATCACGATAATACTAAACTGAAAGGTAGATCTTTCCATTCCTCTGTTTAAAACCTCCAGTTCCTCTCCGTAAGTACTACCTCCCTGCTTTCCAGATTCCCCTGAAGTCCACCTTCTCCTTGATAACAGTCTTTCTTTAGCCTGCACAACAGAACAACGCTTTGCACATGGGTCCTGCTCTCTTTCCTGTGCAGTATTCTTGAAAGCACGTATCGCTAGCTCACATTGTGTAGTTATTTCCCTCTGTTTCTGTTCCACAATACTAATAAAGGCAGAAATTTTGCTTGTTCGCTTACTGGTTTTCCCTATTTTAAAAACCTATTGTTATGTTCAATGAAAAATTATTGAATGAAGAAGTAAATGTAAAAATGGGAAAATAGATATATATGTAAGTTAATTGCAAAGTAAACCACTGAATATTAATATAAGCTAATATCTCAGTGTGCAATAGATGAAAACACACTAAAATAGAGGGAAATAGCCCTTTCAAATGAAGTTTATATTCCAGGAGGGAAGGGCAAAAAGTAGAGAAGTAAACACATGAACTGAACACGTTATTAACAGGACTGTCAGCTGAGCCACCTTGTTCTTAAAGTTTGAAATCTAAAATGTTCCAAAACTTGAACCTTCTCTGAGTGTCAGTGTGATGCCACAAGTGAAATGTTCCACACCTAACGTCAAGGGATCGATCATCACCAGAACACCGTCACACTAAGCACACTGTATTAAATTACCTTTGTTTTATGTGGATAAGAGGTATATGAAACACAAACGTATTTCATGTATACACTTCAACCATTTCTATATCTCATTCAGTATATGTAAATACAGTTTAACTAAAATTCAAAGTCTGAAACACTTCTGGTCCCTGTATTTTAGACAAGAAATACTCAAACTGTATCTATATTAGTAAGTCAATAATTAAAACGATAGGACAGGGGTAACTGGATTGGGGATGCCAGCTAATTTAGAAAGGTTCATTAAAGAAGTTTTCTTTAGAGAGGCAATGTTTACTCTAATACCAGAAAGGTTTCTGTCTTGGTTACTTTTCTCTCATTGCTGAGACAAAATACCCAACACCCAAAATGAAGGAAGGAAAGGTTTATTTAGCTTACAGTTTGTGGAGGTTTCAGTCGATATTTGGCTGGTTCTGAGGCAGAGTGGCACATGGCAGAGGGCAAACTGTTCATGGCAGCAGAGCACAGCAAAAACAACCAGCAAAAGGGAGGAATGAATGGCAGATAGGACCCTCCTTCCTTCCCTTACATTGTAAACAAGCTCCCCCCACTCAGGGGGGTAGCTCTCAAATAATCTCCATGCCCTCCTCTTCCACAGGCTCAGGATGTGTACAAAGTACGCACCCTGGCTTCCTGCTGAGTCGCTCAGCCAAACCTCTAGGCTCCCCAAGTTGACAAAATGGATCAACCATAACAGCCTCCCAAACAAGAACAGGAACAGAGAAAACCACAAAGATTCTGACAAAGAAAAGAACTAATGGCAGTGAATTATGGACACACCCCACATCCCTGGGATCAGGGAAAAGTCCTGGAAGGAGTTGTGAACTCCAGTTACTGGTGTGCATGGTTGATGAGCCATAGGAACAATACTCTCCCCTTCCTAATAATAATTGTACTGCATCATGAAAAATCTTAGTTAAAATAAAAGACACCTTACATGGCATTTTTGTTTGTTTGTTTATTATGTTGCCTCCCTTGACAATATGCTGCTGGCAGTAGATAGCTCATGATCTCATTCATGGGAATGTATCTGAAAAACAGCGTCTTCTACCATTATCGATTGAGCAAATGTTAGGAGCAGAATCCTAAAGCCATATGGGATAATTTGTACATAAAGTAAGTTATTTTAGACAGGGTAGAAGTTTATATCCAAATGAATAACAGAAAAAGTGATTCAAAATGTTTTATTATGTACAGTAAAGGGACAATGTTTTGTTTGTTTTATAAATAAAACTAAAAATAGCCTTACGTAGTTTCACTGTTGTTTCAATAGTGCCTTTCTTTTTTAGACACTATAAAGAAGTGGTCATTTGATTGCAAATTTGATGTAACAGCGTTGAGGACTGAAAAATACCAAATGAAGTAATTTAGCTCACAATTCATATGTTAAATGTACAATGTGCAGACATTTTGATGAATAACATCAAAAGTTATAATCATTTTAATTCAGATTAATGATGATCAAATTCATTTTTCTGAGCATTAAATGAATTTAGATTGAAGTGTTTAGAAAATGTATAATAGAAAAAGAAATAATAAAAATTTTCAGTAGATTAATATGGAGTAAAAACTTCAATAAAACCTTAATAAAGTTTTCGATATTTCAGTTGGGATATCTCAGATAATTCTTGCTTTCAGAACTTTTGAAACTTTTGAAAGCTTAAACACTTTTAGATTTTATTAAAGGATTAGTCATATAATGTATTAGCCTATATGTTATATTGCTAATTAATAAAGTCCACAATAAGTTATATTTTAATAGTGAATTAAAAAGGAAAACAATACAAATGTATACAATTATGTTTAAAAATCTCTAAATGTAAGAGCATTGGAAAAATTAAAATTTAAATTATGAGAATATAAAATTTTAAATTTTAATTTAATCTTCTTGAAGTTCAAAATTATATTGCTCACAAATGTTAATTACTTTTCAAATTAAAGCTTTTAAAAGAAATTGCTGGAACAAATTCCCTCACATTAAAAAATGATTATATTTTGGATGTCAGCAAAGATAGAATAATTCCACTTGGTGATAGTTTACATAGAGTTCTCATAAAATATTTTAATCACTCAGTGTTGAGAATTAATCTCTAAAAGAATTTCTGTATCTGTTTATATGATTATGAGCAACAATTTGAAATATATCTCATTTACATTTTTAAAATTTATGAAAAATACTAGACTGAAAACTCCAAAAATTTTCATGATAAAATGTGGACTGACAAAACTGAAAATGAATTAAAGGATTAGGCAAATGCCAGTGCAAGCCAAAAGAAATATACAATTGATAAGAAAAGCAGAAATGAGAAGAGCCAGCATTTTTGTTGTTCATGAAAAAATACATTTTAGGGCTATATTTTGAATATTCCTAGTAAAATTCTTACAGACCATTTTAAAAGTGTTAAAGATTCTACCATTGGATCTTTGAGTAATTAATGATTTGGTGAATCAACTTTCAGCTAATTATTCTAGTGAATAGTCTAAAAGCTAAGTAATCAATGCCTAAATGGAGATTATGAAATTGAAATCTCATGCAGAGGAACAAAGAAATTTAAGGCATGAATGACAACAAAGAGGGTTAAACATTATCAAAGAGCTTGTCAAAATCTCTCACCCAATAACTGTCCTCAGCAGAGGAGAAGAATTGAAGTGGATAGATGTCTTAACACGGTATCTCTTTAGCACTATTATAGCCCTTGTTATAATAATCAAAAAGCAATGCTAATTTTGTAAAATGTCTCCAAGTAATTACAATAGTTATCTTAAGGTAGTGGCTCCATGATCCAACTCTGCTTCCACACACGAGACTTTTGAGGGCATTTTAGATCTAAATCATAACAGGCCCTTCCAGTGTGTTGCAGTTTAAAGTGCTCATTCATTCATAGAGTCATAATTATGAGCATTGTTTGTTGAGATCCAACAGACTACCCGCTATGCACTAGTCAAAGAAGTATAATCTTTTTTTTTTAACCTGGAAAGCAAGAAGCGTAATCATTTTGGGTATAGGACAGTGGGCAACTGGAAAATGGGAAATAATAATGCATAACCAGTACCAAAGAAATTCTCTCTCTTTCTCTTCCCTTTTTCTCTTCCTTCCTCCCTCTGTAAACTATACAGGAATTCCAAAGTTAGACGCCATCTTGGAAAACTACTTTTTTTCCATTTTTTCAGCCATGAAGCCCTGATTTACCGTTCAAGTTAAATCCAAAAAAAAAAAAAAAAAAAAAGCCAAAAGGACACTCCTGTGACACCTATCAACCTCTGAAGAGTAGGAGGAGAGGACAATGGCAGATGATATGTGTAAAGCACTTTGAGCAGCTTGGCAGGAAGGAGCCATTTATGGTCAAGGCATTTTTAAAAAATATGCTGATAAAACAACCCTTAGAAAGATGGAGCAGAAGAGGAAAGCAGCAATTGTCACCCCTCCTCCCAACCCCCACAGCTCTTCAAGGACCCACAGGAACAGGACTGTCTAATGTCCTCTAATGGTGATGCATTTCCAGTGATTCAGTTCCATGGCTTCAGCCTCTGTGGCCAAGCCTAACAGATAAATAGTACAACATTGGCCAACTCAGAGATTTTCACATTAGCAAATTTGACTCTGCTTCTAGAATGCATAGGACGCTAATAAGGGTATTTTCAGCCTCTATAACTTGAAAAGTCATTGTGATTAGTATTTCATGTATTTAATCACTGTGGACTCTACTCTTGACTGGCTAGATGGAATACATTATACAAATAGCTAGATCCTGTCCATGTGTTTATGGAAAATGAGATATTGAATGAGAAAAACTAATCCCTGATCTGATGAGGGAAGATTATGCATATAAATGGGACACAAAAATTTGGCAGTTGATAATAATGTGAATAAGTCTCTTTGCAGACAATTTCTATATCAGAGAGCAAAAACAATACCAGCAACCTAACTTGTACCTGGGAGGGCTTGACCCAACTGCACATGTGATCTTTTTATAGGGCTTTTTCTCTTAAACTGTGTTTTTTCCTTTGCTACTTTTTTTTAATAAAGGAAACTACATGTGCTTTTGTTTAGAAAATTCTTCACTTTTTTAAGACATATTTTAAAAATCTGTACTTCCAATGTAATCTAGTAGATGGGCATTAATATCCTTCATTAAATTTTGTTTATATATCAGAACAGTAAAATATTACAAAGGCCCCTAAACAAATGCAGGCTTTGTCACTTTTCTAGAGTTCTGCCTAATTCAGAGGCTGGATTTATGCTTCAAAATAAGAGTCCTTGTTTAAACTACAGTAATGCAAGACTAGTCTAAATTATGGATCACATTTCATGATTTTTTTTGTCATGCACCAAAACCTTATCCTTCTGTTGCTGTTACTACCTGATACAACAATAAACAAATTCTTGCTAATAAGCGGATTTCTTGGACTATATAAGTGCTATATAGCTGTCAGGTTTAACATTAATATATCTTAGAAAGGGATACCTCACTCATGCTTCAACAAAACAAGACTTTCCAAGGAAAGTTTAGGTAAAAATGAAGATTCAGGACTCAGAGTATGAGACTCCAACATATGGTGCCTTGGCAATGGAAGACCTGCAAAAGCAAGAAGGTTATCCTTGGTTTCTTCACCTTACTATGTAAAGCTTAGCTGTAAAGAAATTCTCTGATGTACCTTACCTGAAAGTAGATCAGAAGATCATCACCCCACAAGAGCTCTGTGCTGTGCTCACAAGAAAAGATGCTGCAGAGAAATCAAAAGGCCTCAGAGTAAACAGGCCTTGCTTTGCTTACCCAAGTTTAACTCCATTAGATGAATTCCCTCTGGGTCCAAATGTGCATTTATATGGCTGTCTGCTCTTCGACAAAGCTACCTGTAAAAATATTGTTCCCTGGATATTTTAGTCTTCTTCATTTCTGAAGGATCCCTTGTCATATAAAGCTTTGACAAATAAATTTGATATGCTCTCTGTCTTTAATCTGTCTTTTGCTATAAAATTATCAGTCATGGCCTTTTGCCCATAACAGAAAGAAAGAAAACCAAGATAGATTTCTACTCTTTCGTAACACTTCCTACCTTCAGGACCCCTCTCTACTGCATAAATGTTAAGCATCTGAGGAATGGAAAGTATGTTACTAAAAGCAGATCCGTCATCTGATACCATGTGGTGTATTTCATCAGACTGACTCTATTCCAGGAGTTGTGACTTAGTCCCAGGTCAACATCAATCACAGGATGCGTGATCGGGAGAAGTGGCTCTGTTTCACAGAAGAATCTGGTTTATCCAGGGGATATTGTAGAACAAATTGTATGTTGATCATATCAACTTGGTGAGGATCCTAAAGTGCTCCATAACTCCAAATAAAGCTGTCTTTGATGGGTTATGTCAATTTCTAATAATTCATACATTAGTTAAGATGCAGCACTCTCTCATTTATTTTCTCTCAGTTTTTCCCTCTCACTCAGTTGTGATTACATTTCCTTTCTTCCTTTTCATAGTGAGATGGGCAAACTTTACATCATAACCATGTAAGTATTTAGCAATTAGATTGTTCTTTCTCTATTAGCTAAATACAAGGCTTTCATTCTCTTCTAAGGCTAGAAGTGTTTAGAAAAATGGACCATAGGGCATCACAGTGGTGGCTGTTTCATGGCAAATGCTGTAGATCCACTCATAATCTCTTTCCTTCCGTACCCGGAGAAAGAATGGATTATGAGATTTAGTGCATAATGAATAGGTAAAAAAGAACATACGGTCATAAAAATGAGTATTAAAACTGATGTCGCAGGGCCCAGGATATTGCTCAGTGGCACAATGCCTGCCTGGCTTAATTCTGGAAAGAACTTTCCTGAGTCACTTGTGCCACTTTAATAATTATAAGCCAGGTGTGGTAGTGCAGTGCATGCCTGTAGTAATTTAAAAATTATTTTTCTCTCTTAGAAAAAAGAAAAGAATTAACACCTTCCCTAGATTGTGGCGAATCAAGGACTGTGGCCAGCTAACGAACAGCAGGTAACCACAGTAGATGCATAATCTAAAATTTTCTTTATAAAAATATTAAGCAAGAAGTGCTTTGGTTAAGCTTTTGCTTACATCTTCTCAAATTTTTATGTATTTTCCAAGTAGTAGTTATCTTAGAGTTGAGGACATCGGCTGTCACTTGACATCCTGCTCCATCAGTATTTTGATGTTACGTAAGTAGTTTCATAATTGAGCAGCGAAGATTTCTCAGCGTCCCAGGCATCTCAGTCTACCCCATAGGACAGAAGGAAATACACAGCCTGGGTAGTCATGGAAGACTTGCCTTCCTCAGGCACAAATATGAAGAATAAAAAGGAAAATCTATCACGATCCCTGTATCTGTCCCAGGTAGTGGAAACTGGTGTTTCTTCCTTTGATTTGTCTGCAGCGAAGTAGCACACGGGTCTACTTTCTCTTCAGCAGGAAGTTTCTACAGAGCTTCAAATTGGTCTTACATTGTCCAGGTTAGGTAATCACTTAGAATTGCTTTCATGTGCATTGGGGAATAATTAACCTACTTTTCTTAGAAATTGCATCCTTAAGTGTGGCTTTGGCTTTAGCATTCTTCACATAGGGTTGAAAATAATACGGATACTAGTAGAAGTGAGTTCTAAGACATTAATGGTTAGAATGAAATATTTTACACAATGACTGGAAATGCAAGAATTTTTTTAGAACTTGAAAGGTCTTGAGAAGCTGTGCTCCCCTGTAGATGTTAGCACTAGACTCTGCAGAGTGCTCAGGAAGCACAGCTGGAGTGAAAGGGAGGTGCAAGCACAAGCTGCTCATCCCTGACCCCACAAGTGCGACTGTGCTCCACCTACTCAGCACTTGGAGATTTCTTTGAAAGAAGTTCTTTTTGAAAAGTAGAATTCCACACCTGAGAGGAAAAGGTATGTATACCACCCATTCCTGTAAAGGTATATGAAGCAAAGTTCCCAAGTTATCGCAACAAGTCAAAGCCAAAACTAGAAGTCAGCCCTCCTGATTCCCAATTCTGTTTTCTTTTGTTCCATTGGATACTGCCGCTTTCATCCAGCAGAAAACTATGCACCCCTGGACAGGTGGGCATGTGGTGCTGAGAACAGAGGGAAATGATATGGCAATGGGAGGTCATGAAAATCCCAACACCTCTAGTATCAGAAAGACTTCAGGGGGTGGCAGAATGGGCATGTGATGGGCACGATTGATTTCTGGTTCACCTAGGTGCATAGTGGCCAGGGAGGACGTCATAAAAGAGGAGTAAACACAGCTGTTTGCTGTGAGAGCACGCTGTGGGCAGAGGTGTGCAGAACTGTATTACTCCAAGCAATGAACAACAACTACAGACTGTATCTGAGGCACCACCAGCTCACTAACTCTATCTCCCTTCTTCAGAGCTGTGAGAAACAGCTTCTCACTCTGCATCCAGGAGCCACTGAGTTGCCTTACTTCATTTCAGGTTAGATTACCTCAGTGTTCCTCCACTGGTGATCCCTAGGACACTTCAAAGCTGGCTAGTGTTGGTAAACTCCTCAGGAAAGGATTAACATTTTTTCCTCCATTAATATTTTGCAGTTGAAAAATAACACTCCTTCAGGTAAGGTCTAATGAAATAATTAAATAGTAAATTGGACTATCATAAGTCTGTGTTACAAATGAGTTTGATAAAGAGTAGGTAAAAATGAGGTGATCCTAGCATAAATTCTATGAGGCAGATTATTCTATGTCTTTAATGAAATAATTTCAGTGAGGAAGAAAAAAATAGAATTTTGGTAGTACATAGAAATTTGATAATTTTTTTCTATGAACAGCAGACAGAAAATATTTTTGCCCTTAAAAATCATATGGTTCATTCTGCAACTTTTGAATCCTGCTATGAGCTTAAAGGTAGCAGTAAACAATAGAGAAAAAAATGAGGAAAACTTTATAAAAAGTGTGATGAGTCAGATTTGGTCTGTAGGTTAGAGAAATCAACATCCAATCTAAAGGAAGAGAGAATTTTTGCATGGATTTCATATGCAGAAGATGGGTCAAAATTTGGAAGACTGAGCAAAGTGCAACTCAGCAATGGGAAAAAACCAAAATTCGTATTAGGAACCAGAAATTTGAATGATATAGAGAATTTGTGTCAAACATTAATAAGAGATGGGAAGACTAACATGGTTGGGTTTTATGGGATGTCTTTAAGGCAAACTGAAGAATTTGACCTTTGATCCCCAGGCAATAGAAACTACTAGAGATTTTTAGTCGCTAATGAAAGACACAATTTAGAAAGCTTAATAAGGCCCAATGAAGAGGAACCAGCAGAGCCTGAAGAGAAAAGTAGTGGATGGATTGCTATTCCTTCGGTGTCCCTCATTGCTTTTTTCATAGCGCTCACTCAGCAACTGCTCACATGGCCGGATAAAAGCTATGATTCAGGGGTGCAGGATAATGAGATACCTCTTCTATCTCACCTGTCTTGCCTTGTGTCAGAGAATACACTGAATCATACCCCACAATGCAACCACAGTGCCCGTTCTTATAAAACTGTGATGAGAAGGAAGAAGATACAGCAGTAGGAAATAGAAATCTTGGAAGGAAGAAGCAGATATGATGAGCAAAGTTAGGTGATGCAAGAGACACCCTCAGCCTCTTCTGTAGTAGGTCATCAGCTATCTTTATGGACACATAAATGAAATGCATGGACACGCACATGAAAACACTGGGTAATTAAATCTTTAACCCACAGTTCTCCAACAGGCAGGAGGTCCTGCCAATTTGTCTCAGTCACTTCCCTGTTCCTGGGACAAAATTCCCGACACCCACACTTTAAAGAAGAAAGGTGTATTTTGTCTTAGAATTTTAGTTCATACTCTGCTGTGCAGAGTGGAGAAAAATCTACTCATCACAAAGCAGCCAGGAGGCAGAAAGTGAAGTAAGGCGCAGAGGAGATACATCCCTCCACAGTGCACTTGCACGGTGACCCACTTCTTATCAAGTCCCACTCCTCACAGCCAGTTTACCTTCTGTTTCAGTGCCAACCTAGCTGGGACAAATAATTAAAGAAGGAAAGATTTATTTTAGCTTATGTCTCCAGTCCATGTTCAGCTGGTTCTAGTGCTTTTAGGCCCACAGTGAGGCAAAACCTTCACGTGTAAGAGTGCAAGGGCACAGTAAAGCACAGGCACTTACCTCGGGAAGGTGGGAAGCAGAGATGAGGAAGAGCTTGTGAGGGCTTCCCTCCCCTCCTACTTTCATTCTTTCTGGGACCTCAGCCTATTGGATGGTGCTGCCCACCTCCACGATGGGTTTCTGCCTTTGTCTCTGGAAACACCTTCAGGCACTCCCAGAAGTGTGATTTATTAACTTTTTACTTGTCTTTTAATAAAATCAAGTTGACAATCAAAATTAACCATTAGAGTGGGGATGTTGAACCTGAGTCCAGACTTTTCTCTTTTACCATGTCCTATTTCCTAATAGATATCAATAAACATTGTTTGTTTTTGACACTTCTTCTTCCTTAATTCGAATAATATGTTTTTACACAACGCACTCAAATCCATTGATTCGTTTAGCGATTTTAGTAAGGGTGGTTAGGGTACCTCATATCCTCCAGGGTGTTTTCACTGTTCCAGTAACTATGTTCCAGTTCAAAAATGATGTGAGAGTGCTTTGTGAAATTAATTTTAGTGTTGCAAAGATAAAGGGTACACAATTAAAATTATAGTTATATAAGTTGCAAGTGTGAAAAGAGAAGTGAAGAACTGTCAGAGAGCCACCGATTCACGGCTTTGATGACAAAACCAGTTAGAGTTCAAAAAAAGTGGAGTTCAGCTGTCACCAAAGCTCAGGGCGGAGGCCTGTCCCTGGCTGCCTTAGCAGGCTGCTCCTTGTTTGCTGCCCCGGCTTTGGTGAACGCTTCCTTTTGCAGCCGGCCCTGTAACATTGCCATGCATAACAATCTGTCACTATTATTCATGGCTTTTCTCCAGTCTCTCTACTTTTGACATTGCCATTAAAGAGATTCAGTGTGCTTAGTAGCTCTTTTAAAAATAAATAATTGAAAGCTAAATTATATTAAACCAGGCCAATGCTGACCCCTTCACCTCAGTCCATTGCTATCTCCTTAAATGTATTCCTTCTTAAATCATATTGTAATTTGAAGATGCTGAAGTCTAAGTTTTTTGACTCAAATGCAGTTCCTTCTGATGCATAATTCATTTTCACTTTGTTACTGGTGCTGCACATGCAATCGCTTTTTTGGCAGCTAAATGCAGGATGAAATCAACAACTCTGTAAAGGGTGAGGAATCGGAGTGGACATCTTGGCGGAAGAAATATTAAGCATGTCACAATGTTTTGTACTCTGTCTGGTGAAATGGAGACAAAACCCTCCAACAACACTCAAGTTAATGGGCGAGAATGCCATTTTATGGTTGAAAATTATCTAGCACTAATGTCATGCTGATGTTGCATTTAATTATTCTACATGTAACAAAAGACAATGACTTCTGAATGTTCTCAAGCTTCACAATTATTTGATGAGCAATCTTCTCTGACTTGCACTGTTTTGAAAAAAGAATTCCACAGGGTGATGAGGTTGTTAACATAAGTGAGGGTTTGGGTATTTGCAAATTTAGGTAAATTTAAACCCACAACTGAAAATTATGTTGGTTTTAAATTACATAGAAAAGTGACCTGATATCATCTATATGCAGAGAAGTCTCATTTTATTGAGGCTTCAAAAGAATCTCGTATTGCTCACCCAAAATAATTTTGAAATCAAAAGTTTGCTTCTGGACTGCTCTTTCTAATAATTATAAAAATATAACAGCTGATTACAATTGTGGTACATGGATGCAAGCAAAGTACCAATGCTTATTGTTTGAAAAAATGCATATTTCCATAAAATACATTTAACCAGGAATCACCAAAAAAAAAAAAAAAAAAAAAATGTTCCACTCCATTTCCCAATTCCTACTCCCTAGTTTCTTACCCACTGGAAAGTTCCTTTTTTTTTTTTTCTTTTTTTGTCTTTTTGAGACAGGATGTCATTACATAATTGAGGCAGACTTTGAGCTCACTTTGTAGCCCGGGCTGGTCTCGAACTCACAATGATCCTCCTACCTCATCCCCTGAGTGCGGGGATTACAGGTGTGCACCACCACTCTTGGTGAAAATTCCTTTGTTAACTCTTCCCTCAGCTAACCCTTTGGGAAAGCCTTTCTCGGGTACTGGTTGATTTCAACCTGAGATGTGGGAATACAAATGCATGAATCTCTATGAATTGTTCATACTTTAATAACACAGGGCCATAACGAAGACTGCACATGTGTTTGCATGTGTGCATGTATGAAGTGCAGGAGGGGAGGGTTGATTAGCATTCATCTTATTTCTATTAATTAAAATATTTTTTCAGCGTATCTACTGAACTTTACTGCCATGCTGCCTTGTCTCTTTCTGAGCACTCTGGTAGAAGGCAGCAGGAGACAAATTTTCAGAAATAAGGGAAAAAGAACCTGAAAGGTGAAGCAGTTAGAGGGACTATTTGATCAGGGCTGATTAAAAGAAATAAATCTTTGTAACCTGATACAAGGACAATAAATGGCCAGGACAAGACACAGAGAGGTACAATGTACATTCCCTTTTTCATGTATTCAGTGACACCTTCTAGATGGGAGAGATTTATGAGGTTCAAGGGTAGCTTCAGGATGAAATTTAATCAACTGGTTAACATGTTTCCACTGAATCCTCTAACGGGAAAGCCCAGTGCTAGGCACCAAAAGGATACGAGAGAGGTGAAACAGCCTGAAGCACTAGCTGAATTTTTAAAGTGGTAACAAATATCTAGAAGTCCTGAAAGAGACACTGACAGTGCGGACATCACATATGAGCGCTGTTGAAATGATCAAGAATCAGAGTCCCTTTTGGTCCCAGACAACCCCATTACTTCAGCTTTGTCCTTCAGGGTTACGCAATAGTTATACTTTTTCTGTTTGGGAATATTTCACCAAGCCCAGGCAATCGAAACTTCTGCTTGAGTGTGTAAACATGCTTTTCCGACTTGTTTATTTAGTAAACTAGGAAGAAAAATTGTTCTTAGATATCATTTCTTTCTGTGTATGTGTGTGAATTTGATGGAGGACTGTGGAGGTTTCCTAGGAAATAGACTAATTGTCAGTTGTCTTGGCTCCAACTACATTAATAAGTATGAAAACAAAAAGTGTCTCCTGAACGTCATTTGCGCTTCCTGGGCCTGGTCTCTCTGGACATCAAGAACAGATTTATGACATTTAATAGCCAATAATTCTTTTACTAAGAAATAGGGTTTCTTGAGGAAGTTTCATTAAGTCAACTCTTAACATAATTTTTGTCGTTCTTGATTTTTCTCTTTTTAGTTCATTTTCTCTTCCACTGAAACTTTTAAAAGTTCTGTCTGCCAGTATAACTAAGTCAAAGTAGCAGCATGGGTTCTGGAAGTTAATGTATTTCTTTAAATATGATAATTTAAGTTATGAAGCTAATATCTTTCTTTAAATAAGAATTGGTGAGGACAATTTCTGCCAGGACTAGCCTATGAACTTGGTGAGAAAAGAGGGTGAAAGACATTTTGAAACTTTATCTTATCATGTCCTTGTTGTGTAAAGCCTTACACTGCCTACTTAATAAGCCAAAGACAAATTCAAATCAGCTCAATATGAGTTTATTATCTTAGGAAGAATGACAGCCATGCTCTACTTCATATAAAGGAAAACAATACCCACTTGGAGTGGGTAACTGAATTCTTTGTTGAATATCAGCACTAAATATGGACTGTTGGAAGGATAAAATTCTTTTGCAGACAGAAATGTTAGACACTGATTATGTTTCCTCCCGAAAGCCATCATCCAGTAAAAATAACTAGTGCGAAGATCAACACTTTATCTTAATTTTCAGTGGCAAGTGTTCACCATCTCAGAGCTCTTGACCTCTTTACAGAAATTTAATGCATTTTATTTCGCCTTCAGATATAGTAGTAAATAGGACTTTTGTATGAGTGACAAACTATTGATTTTTTCTCATACATTTTTAAAAGTTTGCAAATACAAATAAAGAGAAAAGAAAGAAGAATACACAAAGGA
Organism: Dinomys branickii; assembly: GCA_004027595.1. Taxonomy (NCBI): domain Eukaryota; kingdom Metazoa; phylum Chordata; class Mammalia; order Rodentia; family Dinomyidae; genus Dinomys; species Dinomys branickii. Next base: position 76,295 of record PVLD010004066.1, read on the forward strand.
TAGCAGAAGACAGTAAGTAACCTGAAAAGTCTAATATATTTATGCTCTGGTCTTCTGTAAGAAATGTTGTCCATTGTTGTTCTAATATGTTGTACCTTTTCCTTTAATCAGTTTGTTTTAAACACTTTCTTCCTGATTCACAATATCAATTGTGCATTTTGGATCTCATTTACTCATTTAGCTTCTCACATTAGTGAGACAATGCAACGTTTACACATGAGTCTAATTTATTTCACTTATGAGTATCGTCTTAAGTTGCATCCATCTACCTATAAGAGAATCTAATGGGGGAAAGGGGAAAGGAAGGAATGAAAAGGGGAAATATTATATACGTGTGTGTGTGTGTGTGTGTGTGTGTGTGTGATAGTTAACATAGTTATACAGCTAGTTTCTCTTAATTAATTGAAAAGAAAGGTGTGAGCTAATATTGTTTTGGTGATAATTCCATGCCTATACCCTATACTCCAAATAGCTACTATGTAGACAACAATACACAGCAGTTATTGTTACTGTCCTACTAGCTTCTTTGAAAACTGAGTTATTGTTCATTTTACATTTTTCCCTTAAAATAAAAAAATGGTTTTCTGATTCTTTCAAGTATGCATTTCTGAAGGGAAAAGCAATGATCAAAACTGGAGAGTACTGTGAATTGCATGTAAAGAACATAGGCATTTACTCAAATAATAGTGAAATTAGAAAAAGAATAGAGACTCTGATGCTCCACAAAAGCCAAACTACATAAGGAAACTGCAAGATATATGTATGTTGGTTATATTCTTAATGGGCTATGTTTTTGGTACTGAAACCAATGGGGAAAACCATTAAACAGTCACTCTCATACTAACCCAAGACCATGGGCAATTCCAGAATGTTGAGCTTAGAATATGAGCCAAATTCATTGACAAAGTGGGATGAGCAAGCAAAGGAGCTCATGAATAAGAGCTGTCAAACCAAGTGAGCAAAGAATTGGTGAGTTGGAACATCAGCCTAAAGTTAAACATAGACTGATGGTTACATTTAAAAGAACTAAAAAATGAAAGATGAGTCTCCTAAGTCCATATAAAATTTTTAAAAAATAGTGTACCTCCCAAGTGACTATGTCATTTGGATGGTCTCCAACTTATGTCCTGCCTACATCTACAATCTAGAACCTTAAAATTCAAATGACCATCTTGCTTCAGAAATGAGCTCCCTCTTTAGAACTTTAGAGCCATTGTTGATGCTGCCCATTAGATGCCATGTGACCAGGTCCATCACCAACTTCCTTCAGAGTCACCTCAGCCTTGGTCTGAGTCCAGTGCTGTGGAGAAATCTAACAATCTCCTCAGTCCTGTTACACATAATTTGTGGGCAAAAGTGGCATGTGCCTGTATATAACATCAGGAAAGCAAAGAAAGATTATGTAAGGAAAAATGAAGAAAATAAAGTCCATGAATTATCTGCCATAGACTTAACTAAATCAAGGCATCTTGAAAATAAAAAAATGAGTGAAATGAAATGTATTTTAGATAACTTTGAACAGCTGTCCTATACCAGGCAGAATTAATCTACCATAAATACATGCTGGGATCCTACAAGACAATGATGTCACCTTTCATCACAAGTTGAGCCATTATCTGTATGGTGAACAACAATGTGTGACTCTTCAAAAAAGCTCTGACAAAGGCATTTAGAACAACATAAGGGTTCTTACACAAGAAAATAAAATCTATAAATGGTTAAAAAAAATGCATTTAGATAGGATCGTGTGGACTGTGAAGATGCTATGAGCATCGAAGTCCTCAAAGTTGAAGAAGGGGAGATGCAAGAAATAATAAGAATATGTCAGGATAATCCATTAAGAAATAATGTGGATGACCAATGAGGCAGTAAAGAATGACATGACATGCTTAAGAAAATTTTCCTGTCATCCTTCATATAGTTATGATGCGAGGATTAATACCTAGGCAATACGCTCTTCCTGCTTCCACCAGTCAGGCTCAGCAATTAAACTTGCTCTTTCCTAAGTCCCAAGGTGATATTTTTTATAAGATACTAATATTCAACCTAGTCATTTGTCTTCATAATTTGATTTTAAGCATTTCGACCTTTAAGAAATGTTAATACTGGAATCATTATATTTATATTAAAACAGTAAAATACTAAAAACATTCTCCTTGAACCTGTCCCAATTTATATGAAAGGAGTCATGTATGCTGATACAACCAATTACAGACAATAAAATCTAACATATAGTATTTATTCTTACCTTTAAAATAATGAGATACTCACATGGCTGGAAAGGCAATTTATGGCAAGTAGGATCACCTGCATGACTTGAGATGAGCTCTTTGCATCACCTGGTCCCCAGAACTCTATTTTTGAAGATCATTTCCTTTTCATTATGCTCTGACTCTTCCACTGCCTCTTATTTTTAAAGTTCAAATGTCCTACGTATAAAGTACATTAAGTTTTAGTAAAAAAAGATTTATGAGATGACTTCCTCTCATCCGCATCATCAGATGAGTGTGGGAACATCGCTTGTCTACAAGTGAAAGAAAAATGTTGAGAGCTGGAAAAAAGTTAGAGGACCCAAGTGGAAGTGTTAGGACAAATGGAGATCAACTTCAATGCCATCCCAATTTTAGGAAGACCTGTTGTGAACATCCCATTTTTGGGATGTTCCTCCCTCACCTCTTCAGATCCAAGTTTGACCAGTTTTCTTCTCTTTTTAAAATAGTGTTCATCAAATTCCATCCATGTGTTGAGTCTGAAAGGAAAGAATGCTATAAGCTCTCGAAGGGGTGGTAGAAATTATAGGTAGCGAAAATGTAATTATCCACTTGGAGTTTTTCCAGACTGAATCCACCTGATCAGAGACATTAGAGCAAATGCATTACACTTTTAAAAAGTCTCCTGCCGAGCTCACTGAATGAGAGTAATATCATGTTGCCTATGGTTCTGGTAAATAAAAAGCATCATTAACAATAACACAATGTGAAGCAAAATCTTTCTAGCTTCTTCTTACAGAACTTTTCTCTTTAGAAGCAATCACACTTGGAAACTTCTTTCACTTCAGAATAGCAGAGGCGATGTCTGAACAGAAGTTTGTTCTGTTTGGGCACAGGGGCACAATCTTTCAGGCAATAACAGGTACATTTGCAGTGGTCCGTCATTGGCTAGGGACAGACCTGGAACAGCTGGCAAAGAAAAGAAGGCTCAAGAATGGATGGAGAATAGCAAATGTATCACTCTTCGTTGTAAGCAGAGTCATTTCAGTAGATCCTTTGTGGTGTCTTAATATGTAAGTATCACTTATCAGTTAAGAAAGAAGTAGAACATATTTACTATTCTAAAACCATTACAATCTTTACACTAGGGAGAAGATGCTGGGACACTGGGATATAGCAAATGGATTAATCAAAAATGGGTTCATAGCTGGGCATAGTGGTGCAAATCTAAAATCCCACTACTTGGAAGACTAAAATAAGAGGACTCTGAGTTTGAGGGCAGCTGTGCTACACAGTGAGTTGAAGGCCAGCCTCAGACATGCAGTGATATTCTCCCAAAAGACCAGAAAAGAGGGGGAAAAGGTGCAAGAATTTTAATTAAAACTGAAATAACAAGATACTATTGGAATCGAGTGGGGGCAATTTAATGAAAAGTGATGGTATCAATGAAGAGTTCAAGAAACACATGTTAGCAATATGGACATCGCATTTACATAACTAAAGGGCTGATATCAGATGATAGTTCTGGCTATGGCTAGTTCAGTTGTTTATGGCTCCAGTTTGTTTTGAGGGCACACCTTGTAACTAGCTTGGCAGGTTTAATTTGCACGTATACAAAAAGAAGCAGACACAACATATACTGTCTAATATATCTGTCATGTTATATACAGATGAAGAATTCAATACTGCATTAAATAACTGTATCACTTAGTCATATTTTTGTAACTAAAATATCTGCCACGTGCTGTGAGAAACATAGTATCATGTTATGTCATCTTTCCTCTCTTTTATTTTCTGCATCGAGATCACATTTTAAAATGTAATTTTATCTAAAACCATTAAATACTGTGTGTTTTATCTGATGATATTTACCATTTAAAAATTAAATATTGAGAAGGAATTTTAATATTTAATTCATTTTAAATGAAACGTGTAAAATTCATTATGTGTTAACATCAGTAGCATATTTATAAAAAATAAACTATTTTTAAAAATTTACAGTATCATATTTTACACTTTCACAAATCTGATTAATGGCTGATTGATAGTTGGATCTTCATATATTTTTCTGTCTTCAGTCTGTTGCAATATTGCAAATCATATACTTATTGAAAAACTCCAAGTTGCTCTCCCAAGAGGATGAGAGTGAAATAAACCCAACATCTTCATTTCTCAGGAGAGTAGTTTTGATCTTGCTAAACACTGGAAAGGATCTCAGTGAAACTGGGGACCACTTAGCCATACTCTGAGAAATGCTAATTGAGGTGAAGCATGTATAGGTCTGGTTAGGATGTGAAGGTCTCCACAATCTCTAATCTCCCCAATGTATCTTCTGCATATCAAAATTTCTCTCCAAGGAAAATATGTCCCTATGGGGAATGCTGGGCTTAAAATTGACCTTACTCCAAGGCTGAAGCACATAGAGTTGAAGACGATCTGAAGTAGAGTGTCCAGTGATAAATCAGAAGTATGCAACCAGCTGGCAAACGTCTTTGCACAGATCCATTCTTGGGCTGCAAACAAGTAAGATGCTATAAGCTTGGCGCTTAGACAAGTGACTGGATGCTGGCCATCCCCATGATAATTTTCAGAACAGAGGATGGGAGAAACTTCCTGATCTGATGAAGTACAGTGCTGTATGGACTTTTGTAAGTATTTGCAGCACATATGTCATTGAAGGGGAAGGTATTTGAAGGACAACCATAGGTCAAATACATATCTTTAATAGAAAACATCAACATTGCAAACAAACATATGTAACAGTAAGAACAACAAAGAACAAGACACAGGATAATAAACATACATAACTGAGACATAAGCTTGAAATCTCATTAGTCATTAGTGAACAAATATTTTAAAATATATTAGTCATTTCCCACATTTCACCAAACATACTGGGAAATTTTCATACCTGAAAATATGGCTAAGTGCTGAAGTAAGTGTTTAATACAATAGTGGTGGGAGTCACAATCTTTTCATTTTCTGAAAGCAATTGGCTAAATTTCATGTATATAATTCAAGAATCCATGCTCCCAAAAAAGTTTTTCTAAAGAAAGCATAAACACAGTGTCAAAAAATGCTATGAAATAAACATGTTGAGTCATTAGGGACAAAAAAAGAAAGGTCAATAAGCAAGTAATTATATATATTGGGTAAAATAAAGAGGCATTTCTTCTAGTGAAATGGCTTCTAATACATAAAGAAGGAAAGATATGGTTAGAATATCATCACTTTACAGTCAGCAGGGTCAACATATTCAGAAGAGAATTATCAAAAGATAGAAACATTTGATAGTGAGGAGGATATGCAGATGGACTCAAAATAGCTATTCACAGAAGCATGTCTCAAAAAGTACCAACTTTAAATGAACAAAAATCAAAGGACTTGTTATGACTCAAGCAGATGATCAAAATGAAGGTCACTAATATAAGGAGTAAGTGGAAAAGGTACAGCATGTACTTCTGTTTTTGCCAAGAATGAATAGACTCAATCTAACTAAAACTACAATTTAGGTAAAGCCATACAAACCAAATGAGTGTGTGATTGATCTGTATGGCAATGCTGGGATTAAGGGTCTTCAGTTCTGTTTATTTCATCAAAGACACAGAATAAGAAACTGGTGCTGGTTAAAATGGTTATGGAGTCATGATATGATTAGCAAACCCAATGTATAATCTGAATTGGATCTTGGGGAGAAAGTTCGCATATAGAATAACATTAAGATAATAGTGAAATCTGAATACAGACTATAGATTAAATAATATTTCATTAGAATTAAATTTTTTGAAAGTGCTTACTACAATGTAATCTTTTCTTTGCATTTAGTGTTAAAAGCCAATAATATGTATGCTTTCTGAAATATATAGGAACTATATACACACACACACACACACACATACATATACATATACATATACACAGATATATTTATAAATGAAGGCAGCAAGTTTATAGTCAGTTTTCTGTTGAAATGATAAAATTCCTGAGAAACTCCATTTAAAGGAAAAGAGCTTTACTTTGGCTCACTATTTCCAAGGGTCTGGTCCCTTGGCTCCATTGCTTCTGCCCACAGTGAGGGAGATCACCCTGTCGGGAAGCATCGGGCACAGCACAGCAGCTCACCTAAGATAAGACAGGAGGCAGAGGAAGCAGCAAGAGACTCGGAGGATGGTTCAGGGCACAGTGCCATACTTCCTCCAACTGGCCCCTGCTCCTGAAATTACCAGCACCTCTCAATAAAGACATAATGTGAATCAGTCTATGGGTTCATCCTCTGATTGGACAGAACTCTTACAACATCGTCATTTCCCAAAGCCCAGCCTCTGGACATAACTGTTTTAGGAAACAGTCTTAAGACATATGAGCCCTTGGGGATCACTTTACATTCATCCTGTAACACTGAGCATCATAGGCAACTGTGGGAAAACTTTTAAAAACTGAATGTAGATAAAGGATATTCAACAGTTGTTTTGTACACTTCTTGAAACTATTTTGGAAATTTCCCTGTGTATTTGAAAATATCCAAATAAATTTGAAATATACATATACATATTATATATATGTTAATTGAAAATCTCTTTAAATATACATTAAATACCAAAAACATTCTTCAAGTATGGCTTTATCTGGACTCCATGGATTATACTATATCTAATATTAGAAATTTTTATTCTGATTTCATTCTTAGAAGCCCAAAGGTATTTTCTGAAGGTGTGTGGCATTTGTAGCTGGTATTGTAGATGGTAGTTATCATTTAAAGCTTTTCTTTTGTCTTTTACATAAGCTCCTTTTCCATATTCTGACTTTCTTCCTCATTCTTTACCTTCTTTTCTTCCTTGCTTTTTAATGTTAATTTTCAAGTTGATTTATAATTTAGATATGACACGGTCTTGGTGATATCATTTAAAATTGTTGTAACTTTGATGATAGCTTAGGATGCTATATATATATATATATATATATATATATATATATATATATAATAGTTTTTTCCAACGCAGAGAGAAGCAGAATAAAATGCCTTTATTGTGGGTGCAGAGAAGACCATGGTAGGAAAGAGAAGAGAAACGTAGAACTTCAGAGGGCCAGCCATGGGGTCAGGGGCTAAATAGGCCCAGGCAGGATGTGGGGATTAGTAGGCTGACCACCTGACATGGTGGAGCGGTATTGGAAGGGAGTGTGGGGAAAAGGAAATAGAATATTACAGAAAGGGAAGTAGGAAGCTGTAATTTAACTCAGAGGAAGAAGGGTGGTGCTTAGCATATGACTTCTAGAGGCCAGTGCCTTATTGGCTTTGACCTCTACTGGCCAGCACCATATTGGCTTGGTGCCATACTGGCTCAGCACAACACTTGGCCACCAGTGCCATACTGGCAGGACACCATAGTGACTAGGCAGGAATTACAGTGAGGTGAGAAAACTATATATATATATATATATATATATATATATATATATATATATGAAATATTTAAAAATGTGAATATTGAGAGATTGAATACACAATCAATGGACAGATCTCATATGGAACTGGAACTCTTAAATTTTAGACTTTGGACTTGGATTTTTCCACAATGCAGAAACTCTTAAGAGTTTGATAATGCTTGAAAATAGACTAAATGCCTTTTGCATAAAGAGATTTGCTTGAGTTTTTGAGAGACTGTGGCTGAATCTAGAGTATGTGATTGAACTGTACTGCAATGCTGGGATTAAGGGAGGGTGATTGCTAGATCAGTCCATAAATTGGATGAACACCACCCTAATCCCAAAAGACAGGATACAATATAAGGAACAGAAAGAAGCTTGCCTCTTTGCCTCTGGTTGTTTTTGTTATCTTCCTCCTCCATGAACTGTTGCCCTTTGCCATGTGCCAGCCTGCCTTGGAGCCAGCTGATCATGGACTGAAACCTCCACAAATTATGAGCTAAATAATTTTTCCTCCCTTTAACTTTGAGCTTTAGGTATTTTGTCTCAGCAATGAGATAAGTAACTATATTCTTTGTATAATATATAATGTATTTATTATGCAAAATTATATAATACCTGCCCAAATTTTTTAAACAATAGCAATAAAATGTCTATTTATGAGATTACAGGACGATATGAATAGCAATATAACAGGGAATTTTTGAAGGGGAAAATATTTTAGTTATTATTTTTATTTAGTTAACTGCAATTTGCAAAATTTTCTAATAGAAATATGCATTTGCATTATAAACACAATTAAAAAATTAACAAAAGTCCTTAGAGAAGTATTTAATCAAACATCAATCATCCCTTTGAGCAAACTGGGAGGCTTAAGACTCTATTACACAACTGTGCATACAGAGCAGATAATGAATTTAGTAGCAGAATTTTTAATCTCCTACCTAAATATATTAAAAGTTGCTAATGCACACTAAAGACATTTATTCAAAGAGTTAATAATCTAAGGTCAAGGAAAATCTGAGGAATCTATAAGATGAAATGGAAGGGAATAGATGGGATCAAGTAAAATGAAATATACTTGATCAAGAGTAAATTTGTCACAAACATCCAGTGTATTCAGATGCTACTCTTATGAGGGTTACAATGAGTGAAGGGAGCAACTTTAGGCACACACACACACACACACACACACACACACACACACCTCTGTTCACAAAACCAGCTATACAATTTTGAAAATCCCATTTGAATCTCCCTATCTCACAGTTCAAGGTTATACATTCCCTATAGCTAATATCTTGTTATTTGTTTACCCTTTTTAAATAACATTGCTAACAATAATTCTCATCTGGGATCCTACTGCCTGTAGGCCTCGCCCAGGACAAATCTGGGGATTATAATGGAGAACTTGGAGACACATGTGGAGCCATAGTGTTTGCAACCCTCAAGGGAGACCCTCACATCAGAATCTGGAAATTATAATGTGAATCTTAACTCTTTCAAGTCTGAATGATTTGAGCAGAACTTGCAAGGCTTTAACTTCACATCCCATGAACTTGAAAGCAATACTCCAAATCTAAAGCTTTAAAAAGTCATCATAAAGGAAATTAAATAAAATAACTGCCACGGTATCCAAATACAACCTTTTCATCATTTTGATATTTGGAAACAAATTATTGTATTTTTCACCCTGATACTTTATTTTATAACTCTTTCTTCTTAAAACTTTATAATTGAGGGTTTTTATACAAAAATAAACAATTTTGTTAATTTTTCAGTATTTTCTTTAATTGTGAGCATATTCATATAACATAAACTGTACAATCTAAACCACTTTTAAGTGTACAGTTTAGTGATATTAAGTACATTTGTAATGGAAGTCCAGCACTGTTTTCATCTAATAAAATAAAAGTTTTATAACCACGAAACAGTAGCGACCTCATCCATGTCTGTTACATTCACTGGCAACCACATTTCCTTTCTTCTGCTATGGTTCTGACTACACTTATTTCTAAATAGCTCATAAATGGAATCATACATTTATGACCAGCCTATTTCACTTAGCCTAATATTGTCAAAGTTCATCCATGTGTAGAATGGGCCAAAGTTTCTTTCCTTTCAAGGTTCAATAATATTTCATTGTATGCATTTATCAGACTGTGTTTATCCTAGTTCATCCCACTGAGACAGTGTATTATTTCCCTGTCTTAGATAGTCTGAACAACAAGGCTTTGGATCTAGGTGCACATAGTCCTCTTTGAGACCCTGTCTTCACTACGGAGATACACCTAGAGAGAAAACTGGTGGATCACATGCTAATTCTATTTTTCAGATATTTGAAATTCTGCTGTATTGTTTTTCATAGGTATTGTCTGTTTCTCTTGGGTAGAGTATCCTTTGTTACATTTGTTATATCTAACATACTTAACCATCTAGATATAACAAGTGTAACAAAGGACACTCTACCCAAAAGAAACAGACAATACCTATGAAAATCCCTTACTGAAATAAATTTTGTCCAACTTGTGTGTTCATTGCTGAATGGAGTTTTAAATTCCCCAAATGTTTTTGTAGAGCTATTTATTCTTTTAATTCTGTCAGCTTCACTTCTGCATACCTTGAAGTGGCCTCATAGAAGTGTGAATGTTTATAAGTGTTATAGCTTCTTGATGTATTGAACTTTTATTAATATGTAATTTCTATATTCATATTTTTTTGATTTAAGTGATACTTTGTCTGTTATTAGTACAGCTATCCTTGCTTTCTGCAAGTTACTGTTGGCACAGAGTGTCTTTTCTCATCCTCTCAGTTTCTGTTTGTGGCTTTGAATCTAAATGAGTCTCTTGTAGACAGCATATGGTTATATCATTTTGTGTGTTTTTTATCCAGTCTGCTTATGTCTGATGCTTGATTAGAAAGTTTAATCACATTATATTAATGCAATCATTGATAAGGATAGATTTATTTTGCCATTTTACCACTTGTTTACTATATACCACCTAGTCTTTTGTTCCTCATTTCCTATATTACTATATTCTCCTCCTTTGTGGTTAGTTGAATTGATATTATTTTGTGGTGAAATATTTAATTCCCTGTTTGGTTCCCTTTTGTGCATAGAGTATAGTTTGCTCTGTAATTATTATGTGCACTACATTTGACATCCTGAAGTTACAATATTATAATTTGAATTCATACCAGGTAACTTCAGTAACATAAAAATGATTTCTTAACAAATTCATACTCCATTCTTTCAGTTACTGATAACACACATTGCACTATACATATTGTATGCTAAGAAAATAAGCTCAAATAGATTAGGCTTAAATTACATCATACGTGAAATGCAGAATTTTTAAAAAGTTAAATAAAGCAACTCGTACTAACACTTGTGTGTAAATGTATTAGTCCTTTAAAGCACAGAGAAAACAAAGAGTTACAAAACATCCAAACAATTATACTAATCACTGTATACTCATGTATTTACCTTTATTGAGGTCTTTATTACTTCCCACAGCTTTAAATTAACTACCTAGTGCTATTTCCTTTTGCCCCGTAGGACACCTGTGAACATTTCTTAGAGAGCAAGTTGAGTGGCAATGAACTTGGTCTCCCTCAGCCTGGAAGATACTTTACTGTATGTAGGATCCCTGGCTGATAATTTGCTTTTACTTTTTCCTTTATTGCTTTGAATTTATGCTTCATTGTCTTCTGGCCTCTAAAATTTCTGATGAGAAATCTATTAATCATTTAAAGATCTTTTTGTGCTATGAGTCACTTCTCTTTTGCTGTTTCAAGATTTTTCTCTTTGGCCTCTGCAATTGAAATATTGGTTATAATGTATTTTTGTGTGAGATTTTGAGTTCTTTGGGTTTTTTTGATTCATATCTTTCACAAAATATGTGAAAATTTTAGCCATTTTTTCAATAAATACTCTCTATGCCCAATTCTTTTTTTCTTTTTCTGAAATTACATTGTTTGTGTTCATCTACTTGATGCAGATTCCCTAGACTGATCAATGTTTTCAGTCTTTTCCTTTCTGTTCCTCAGGCTTATTATTTTCCATTGTTTTGTCTTCAGATTTGTGAACTTTTTTTATTCTACTTAAATCTACCTTTGAGTTCATATTGTAATTTTTTCATTTGAGTTATTTTACTGTTCAATTTCTGAATTACATTTCTTGTTTCTTTTCAGGCTATTTTGGTTTTTATTAGAAATGCTGGGAGTCAGACCCACAATGTCATGCAGAGCAAACAAGTGCCCTATGGTTGAGCTAAACATTACAGGCCTCTTTTTAAATTTTCTATGTCTATAGAAGTATTTCCAAATTGTTCACATTTTAAGTCTTTCTTACAGCTTCACGTAATTCTTTGAGCATCTTTAAGGCAGAAATTTTAAAGTCTTTGTCTAGTACATCTGTTGTCCAGTTTTCTATGGACAGTTTATAGAGTGGTTTGCAAAAGTGGGAAAAGCTTCTACAGTAATGTTCACTCATTCATTTGTCTACATTATCATGATAATAAAGGCAAGTAGCAATCAGAAAACCATGCCATATTTAAAAGGCAACATTCTTTTCATTTTAACCATTATCTTCATAAAGTGCTGCTGAAAGATAGTCAATATGTATCTTCCACTATGCTAAGACCTGAAATTCACTGACATTAATAGGATTTTATAGTCAAAATTTTCCCTGGTATCACAAATTTTCAATGGACTCCATACATCCAAAAGAGTTCCTTCAGTTAGACTCTATCAGTACAGTTATTATCTAGGTGGAGAAGAGAATCCTCAGCTGCTTTTTCTGCCATCATCTGAGAATACTCAAGTATTTCCTTCAAGCCTAAACAAATATACACAATAGAGGAAAATATGAAGTCATTTGGCTGATATTAATTAGATGCCTTTGCTATAAAAATAATGCAGTTTTGTTATCCAGGCAATATTAAAAGAGGGAGAATAATACTGTCATATATAATACTTCCTGAATAGAAACACATACTGTAATGAATTTGACCTATTTACCCATCATTTCTTTGCTTTTAACATAAAATTCTAAACTAAAATGTAGTTAAATATGTGTCATCATGCAAATAAATGAATAATAAGAACAAAAATTTAAAAGTATTTGAAATGCAAAACTAAGACTTCTCTTTTAATCTGTCATTACAGATATGTACATCTGTGTGCATCTGTTTCCTCCTAAAACTACAGCACAGTAAATTAAAGATACAACCCAGGAGGACAAGAAGAGCAAAATGAAAAATGATCTCAGAAAATGATGTCAATACAATGTCGGAAAAAGAAACATACATAGACAAGTAGCAGTTACCTAAACCAAACAGGGAAAAGATCAAAATCCTCACATTTCATAGGAAAAAAATAAAACCATATGTATTTATACTGCACAAATCAGAAGATAGCATATGTTGAAGGTAACCAGTGTTTGTGAAGGTGTGAATGGTAGGAAGCTGGAAAGATACCTTCCACCACCATGCAGCAGCCAGTAGGTAGCCTCTGCTCTGGTTTATGAACAAATAAGAAGTCAGGCTCTAGAGAAACTAACGATAAATATTCTAGGGTTTAAAAACCAGCACAGTGAAGCATTGTCATCATGTCACCAGGGAACAATCTTCATTTAAAACTTGTCTTACTTGGAATTGAACTCAATATAATTTAAAAGAAAAAATAGAAGAAATTATAAGTTTCATTGTCTAAAAATGTCTCATGTGGCTGGAAGGAAGGAATTTTGCTTATTTTTAGTAATAACAGATAAAATCTTCATTAAAATATAAGGAACAATTTTATATTCTCATACAAAGCACAATAAAATAGGTAATATATGGCTTGATTAGATGCTAGGCTCCCTTGATATTGAACTGGAGCACTATGGAGCTACTGTTCATGGATCAAGGCAAGAGAAGCTGCAGAAGCCACTCTGCCTTGGTAGCTGATCATCTCCAGTGGTTACTGAACAGTAACTGAGGAGAAAACGTCTGCAGTCCCATGTTAAGAAGAAATTTCTCCATTACATAGTCTCACTGATTTATATTTAGAAAATTAGAAAGGATTTAGATATCATTTAGGTCAAAATCTTAATTAAAAACTCTTTTCTACAATATCTCTGACAGTTTACCTTTTAAGAATACTTGATTATTTTTTATTATCCGCCACCTTAACATCCTAATTTTTCCTCTCATGTTGTCAGTAATACAGGCTTTTCCTGATTAGGAGCTATTTTTGTATTATTGCAATTCCTATCAGTTAATCTGAGTCTGTTCCTTCATGACTTATTGAAAATTATTCTATCACTTTTGTGGTAAATAACGCACTTTGTTTTCTAACCTAAATGTTCAAATCATGTGATTATTTAATACAGCAGAGTTCCCAAGGTCTTTACCTACACTGCTGTACTTTCCTTAAAGTAATTCTAACCTGGTTTTTGTTTCCCTTAAATACTTGGAGGCCCCAAACAAAATGAAAGCTGCCAACCGATCTAACCACGGAGTAAATCCTCTTTCATTTTTACAGTGCACTTTGCCTCAATCTATACAATTGAAAATTTGATTATTTGGGCATGGTGGTGCACACCTGTAATCCCAGCTCTCAGGAGGCTAAGGCAGGAGGATCCTTATGAGTCGAGACCAGCCTGAGATACAAAGTGAGCTCAAGGCCAGCCTGAACTGCATAGCAAGACCCTGTCTCAAAAAGACAGACAGATGAAAGAAAGAAAGAAAGAAAGAAAGAAAGAAAGAAAGAAAGAAAGAAAGAAAGAAAGAAAGAAAGAAAGAAAGAAAGAAGAAAGAAGGAAAGAAAGAAAGAAAGAAAGAAAGAAGGAAAGAAAAGAAAAAAGAAAATTCGATTAGTTGTTTTGCAAGTCAAGTCACATTTTGGCCCCTTCTGATTTTAGAGTCATCCAACACTTCAAAACTTCAGAAGATAAACTTTGACTTAGGTTTAAATGTAAACAAATTTCAAAATTTATATTTACTGCTTTCAGGTATGACATATCATTTTAGTTTTTCCTTTTTGTCACCAAAATATTTGGTGTTATGATTTAGTTAATCAGATCCAACTTTGTAAAATGAAATAACCTTCTCTCTACCCACTTTTTAACGAAGGCCAATGAACCATCTACACATCTAAGTGAAGGTGGGAGGGCTCTATGCCAACTTTGATCTTGCTCAGAGTCTTTCCTCATTCACAATTTGGCACATGCATGGAATGAAGCCAGGTGTCCCTAGGGTCTTTCTTTGCATCCATGCTCATGGTTGAAGAAACACGGCTCAACTTGCTTTAACTTTATTCAAATCTTCCATGCATTTTCCTCCAATTTCTTCCTTGCTATTTTATTAGAAATTACTCCTGAAATCTAGCAATATTCTTATTGCAATTTCAGATTTCTATTCTAGTATCCAAATTAAAAATAGGAAAATTAAGTAGCTTAGGATGACTTATTTTGGGGGGTAGAAGTCCATGATCACTTTTTTTACTTTTTGAATATAGATGAATAGATTATTGAATAATCAATTGAATATTTTAGTAGTAATCCACGCTAAACCCTAGGGCCAGACTTCTCAGAATCTATCTTTTTACTCCTTTTTGAAAATGAACAAAAGACTTTTTAAATTTTCTCTGATGCAATCTTTCTGATTACTTGTTTAATTCCTGCAATACTCTGAAATCATACTTTGCAGATTTTCTCACTAAAGTAACCATTTTCTTCCTACAATTTCATGACCTTTATTAGAAAATATTCTTTAAACTCTTATTATCTTGCCCTTTACATTTTGAATGTGTATTTACTTTTTAATAATGAAGATAGAGTGATAAAGTACTTCCTTCAGGTGAAGCTTCTCCAGTTGCAGAATGTGTCACTGGCGTGTTTGATCTAATGCCGTTTTATCTTTTGAAAGATATGTAAAGAGAGAGCCAATACTAATTAGACTCTAATTTTAGGTCAGGAGTGTGTCTGTGAGCAGACACATAGCTCGATGCCAAATGGTGCTTCTAACAGTAGCACTAAGTTCCCACAACCTCCTAAGTACACACTTTCACATTCTCATCCTTCAAGCACAATTTTTTGAAGCTTTGAGAGTACGTTGAGGCAGGAACAGCTGTGAAACAGTCTTCAGCATAATACTAAGAAAGTCTTCAGTGATTCATCATTCTGCTTTGAGCTTCCCAGGAGGCTTTCCTTCTGGTCCTCAGAAAGGTTTCTTAAGACCACTGTTTCCTTACATTTCCTTTGACTAAAATCTCTGGCTACCCTGTTTCTGAAATTCACTGTGTTTCCATGTTACCTGATTACCTGGATGAATAGAATTTGCATTCTCCGTGTCCCAGCAGCTTTCCTAGAAGGGGAGTTTCATCTAGTCCTGATTTTGCAGTTATATTAGATGAGATGTCCCTGTAAGCTAATTACTTTGGCAACCAAAGGGACAAAAACAATTGTCAGGCATGCATGGGGGCACCTTAATAGTGTTTTAAACAACATGTACAGAAGGGGTTAAAAGCTGCACAGAGAGGAGCAGAGCCGGAGGGGAAAGACACCGCAGGTGTGTGGTTAACAAGGAACTAATTGGGTAACCATGCAGGAGGAGAAGCACGGGTAAAGCCGGTCTGCGGGCTTGTGCAGAATTCCAGCAGTTAGCTGGTACTGAGCCCTTGAGGAGTTGAAATAAAGACAAGTTGAATCTAGAGTCTATTTTTTGCTGTGATCTTTGCTAGAAACTGCAAATTGGGACTTGACAGCTTTTCTCACCGCCTGTTGCTTTATATCAGGTGGTATTGTTTTGAACGAGCTAAGAGCTGACATTCTGGATGCCTAGCCTGGTTGTTTTGCATCCAGACAAGAATGTATGTCAACTCCTCAAGGCATGTTACTCTTTCTTTTCTTCTTAATGATCTTTGGGTGCTGTGAGGGAGGCAGTAGATAGGGAAATGAACACTGGCCTACTATTCAGAGACTGCATTCTAATCCCAAGTGTGTACACAGCAGTGTCAGCTGGAGCCACTTATCCTATCTACTGGGGCCTTCGCCCTTCCAATCTATAAAGAAATGAAGCTGTGTCCATTTCTCCTCTAAATCTCTTTGATCCTTAGCTTTTATTTTATAAATTGAATATTTGCCTTTATTGAACCTTGACTAAGTGTCTAAAAATAGACAAGGAAATATCGAAACTACAAGGAAAAAATACATGTTCCTGGCCTCAAGAACTCTGCCAAATGAAAAGTGAAAAGGATGTCAAGACTGTGGCATAGACAGACAGGAAGGCCGTTATTAAAAGGCTAATACAGGGATACAGAAATCCAGACAGCAGTTGCAGGTTCCACATAGGATGTATTTTGTTTGAAAAGTTGTTGTCTCCCAACCTTAGTATGCTGAAAACTTGAATCTCAAGCTAACTGATTTAGCAAGTAGAACTTCGGAAAGTTGATTAGGTCACAGAAGGCAACTCTCATGAATAGAAGAGGCCTAAGAAATAAACCTACCTTCTTTTACTATGTGAACACAACAAGAAGGTGCTACCTATGTGTCAGAAAGCACCTCCTTATTGGCAGAACTGCCTTGATATTAGAATTTCTGGCTTCCACAAGTGTGACAATAAATTTCTGCTGTTCTTATGGTACCAAGATTAAGATATTTTGATATAGAATCATGAGCATACTAAGACAGGCTGGGTTCTTGGATGAGCCTGAATAAACAAGCAGGCTGCAAGGTGAACAAAGTAATTTAAACAAGAGGAAATAGGAAAAGTACAATTCAGAATGCAATAAAGAGAGTGATCACCCTAAACTGGAGACCAAGTCATGAGAAACAGTACATTTATTTTCCCTTAAAGCCAATCTATATGTAGCCTGAAAAGAGAAACTCAGAAATCTTAGTGGGCAAAAAGAAAGTATTTTAGACTTGAAAATGTTTTAAAAACAGTGTTTTCCAAAATTATTCTGGCTGTTGGATAACATACACCAGGGGTGGTCAAACACACAATAAATATTTTTTAAAATATTGGTTGCATCAAATGACACTTTGCAATTAATTATCTGCAAAAACACTTCAAACATATTATCTCATGATTCTCACCACTTTCTGAGGCAGTTCTGAAGATCATCTTTAGTGAATTTTGGTCTTTTTTTTTTTTTTAGTGAATTTCTTTGTGAGGTGTGATCAAAACTCCAGTGCATGCTACTGTCAAGTGCCATTCAACAGAAAAGCACGCATGTAAAAAGTTACAGTGTGTCCGCATGTACTTTACTCACTGAATCTGGCACTGTGTCACTTCTGGCTCTTCCCAAAGTCAAAATGACCCTGAGACGTAAAAATTTTTAATAGATTGAGGGTATCAAGTCCGCCAAGATAGCCCAGCACAATTACAAAACACAATTACAAAAGCAAACTTCCAGAACTGCTTCAGAAAGTGGCAAGAGTAATGAGGTAGATGTGTTTGGGGTGAGGGGGAGTGTTTTGAAGGGGATTAATGATGATATCTCCTTTATTATAATACATTTTCTTAAACTCAATTTCAATTGTCACTTTTTTTTTTTGGTACTGATAATAGAACTCAGGACCTCACACTTGCCAGGCAGCTGCTGTGCCACTGAGCTAAATCCTAGTCCCTGTCATTTACTTTTACACAATAGTGAAATTTCTAATCAGAAGAAAACAATTGCTAGAAAAATTTCACCGGTGTACTTTTTCTTCTTAATTTAGACTAAGAATAGAGATTCTTTTTTTCCTCAAAGCCAAGATGATTTGGCATACAAAGAAATACAGAGCAGCAATTTGGGATGTTTAACACAAAACATTTTAGGATTGTTTTTAACAATAAATGCCAAAGAAATAAAACTAGAGTCAATATGTACATTAGGACTTACTACAAGTCTTGCAGTGGGACAGTCATTTATTTGCAGAGGTGATTTGTTTTTCATTGATCAGCTCACAGATCTGAGCCTCAAGTTATCCATTGCCTCTAACAGTAATGATTGTTTTATACCCATTCCATGGATTCATTAATGCCACTTTTACGGTCCCTGAGGTCATTTCTAATACTACTCTAGTTTAGACTTTGTACTGTTGTTCTGTGAACTATATCTTTGAAACAAATACAAACTCTCTGAATGCTATAGATGCACATTTGAAAAATGAATGTTTGATTAAGCTAGCTCTACATTTCCTTTTAATTCTAAAGTTCTTAAACACTTAATAAGAAATAACATTTTTGATAACAAGATAGTATGATATGACAGTTTAGAAAGAGGGGAGAAAGGTAACTTTTAAAACCAGATTACTGGAATGCAAATTGCAGCCATAATACTTTTATTTCAAAGAAATTACCTCATTCGTGGCTGATTTTTCTCAAGAACCAAATCACAATTCTTAAAGGAATTTGCAACATCAGAATCTTAATTCTTGGCATGTCTTTCTCCACCCACCTACATTCAAGTTTCAGCTTAGAGAAAAGAAAGAACACTTTTAAAGAGCTTAGAATTAGATTCAAACAGCAAGTTCTGTAGTTTGAAGACATTTTACCTATTTTAACAATAGAGGTACTAATGCTTTAGTAATGCATTGAGACCAGTGATTCCTTTAGATTAGCTTCAGAAAAGTTCAACTTCTGAATAAAAGTGGCTGGTTGAATTATATATAAAAATAAAGTTGTTCCACAGGATTTATAATACAGATTTTAATTTCCAAATTCTACTTTAATGGACAGTGCCATCAAGCAAAACTGACATTTATGCGAATGGGCCCACATCCATTCTTATTTCTATAATACATACCCTTTATTAATTGCTCACTTAACTTTCATGTCAGTAGAAGCTGTAACTAGCAGCATTCGTGGGTGTGGTGGATTGAAAAATAGTGGGCAATTTATTAGCCTCAGCTGAACTGAGTAAGCGTGGTGCTGGTTGTGGGAGGCCCACCTGAAGATTGTTATCAGCAGCATAAGAGGCAGAACTGCAGAAGGAGAAGCAGGCTGTTGGGAGCAGAGAAAGGAAGCTGGAGCTGGTGAAAGCTGTAAGGAACTGTTGGTTCTGTTGGAGGAGCTCATCATGCTGGCTTTCTTGCTGAACTTGGCTGTTTTCATCCTTTGAGGAGCTCGGAACCTTGTTGGGACTGAGGATAGCTTCAGTTCACTTTGGGAGAGCTCTGGTCCTCACCTTGAGCATCACTTCCTGGCTCCGGAGGGGAAGATGGTGCACTGCTCTGCCTCTTGTGGAAGCTTGCTGCATTGGCTTCCCTGATGGGAATTCGGCTATCTTGACCAACAGAGGAGCTCGGGACTTCACTGTTGCTGAGGATGGCTGTGGTACCTTTCGAGGGAGCTCTGGTTCTTCTGAGCATTGCTTCCTGGCTCCAGTGCAGATCCCTCAGCCTGCTGGCACAGATCCTTTGTCCTGCTGGCATAGACTTTCTAGATTCTACCACTGACCTTTGGGCCTTCTCAGCACAGATCCACGAAAGAAGCCTGCATGAATTATTGTGATGGGCTCTAGGCCTCCAGGTGGACCTGTGGGAGTCATTTTTATGAGCTCTAGGCCTTCAGCTGGACTCATGCAGGACATTTCTGTGGATCCAGGCCCTCAGCTGGATTCTTTGGTCTTAGGGTATGCACAGATTTCCTGCACACTCTTATATATCATTCTTTGGGTGACTATTACTAATAATCTTGTGAAATATGTATCCTGTATTATATTGTTCACTTGCAAAAGATCCCCCAAACCATAACACTGGGCTACCAAAAGATTCCCTCTTCTACTTTTTTCTCTCACCTACGCAAATTCTTAAAGTTGAATCACTTGTTTCTCCTAATTTTACTTGAATAATGAATAAATTCTCATTCAATATTTTCTTTCCAATTGCTTTCATTGATGGAGGGTCATGGTTGGATGGAAAAGAGCTTGGAAATATTGGACTTCCAATCATATTGTGACAGGTTTCTACAGTAATATAGAGATAAGTTACAATGAAATGCCCACATTTTCCTCTGCATCTTTCAAATGATATCTGGTAGTTTTAATGATAACTGCCAATGATAGTTGTTTTGTGGACTCTTAGCTATTATTGAATACACAGTAAAAGGACTCGATGTTTTAGACTTATCTTCTCATGCCCATGTCAAGGTTTTCCTTCTCTTAAAATATTTCTCCGAAACACAAGTCAATCATATCCACTTGGCAGCTCTGCCAGACTGAAGTTTCCCTTTTCAGCTAAGGTCTCTCCTTCCATGCCGCACCTGCATTTTTTTTTCTTTCTTTTCTCTTTTTTTTTTAACAAAGAATGCAATTTGCTAAGAACTCAATGGACAGGAGGAGCAGAAGCCAGTATTGGCTACATACCTTTAAAATGGCTAAGGAGAGAATAAAGAAGCTTGCAAAACAGGAAAAGTAAACAGTGTGTCATCATTTACTACAAAAAGTTGCTGCCAGATTTTTCAGGTAAAATGGTTCATACGGGACGACAGAAACGTGGAGGGTTTGTGTACCAGGGGAACAAAAGTTTGTGCTCTGGCTGCATGGATAATCTTCCTGGTCAAGCCCTGGCTTGTTGGTCATCTCAGGATTGTTTCTGTGAAGTGACTCTGGAAAAGTCCTATGACTTGAGATAAGATGTCCCCATGATATGATTATTTCTGTTGGGGACAGGTGAGGGAAGATTGTCTCTCCTAATGGGTTAATTTCTCCTGCTTGGAGGGGCAATTTCCACATGGGCTAATCTATTCTTCCTGGTTGCCATTGCCTGGGGTAGTTTGAGACCCGTGTCATATATGTGTTGTTTATTAATGAAACTTGTTGTTCCTGGAAAACAAATGTAGTTGTAGAAGAGTGTGTTTTAGAAGGGAAGAAAAAAAAACATGTTAAGGATGTCCGGCGCCGCTCCCGACCCGCAGAAGACAGCACACAGACGATCAGATTCTGTAACGTGTTTCTTTATTGGACACAGCACATACCCCACAGGAGTCCACTCTCTGTGGCTCCTTCCGGGCTTCTTCTTCTTCCAGCTTCCCA
>PVLD010004066.1:98038-131358 GCA_004027595.1 Dinomys branickii
CGGTTAGCAAATCACACTACGCCACGTGGGCCTTCAGGATTGGTTTCAGGGCGCCGTAAGCAGGCACCTTTCTATATAAGGTATACACAGAGTCGGCAACAAGAACCAGAAAACAGGATATAGGCACCATCTTGGTAACACGGTGGGAGGGGCTGATTCCAAGGAGACTAACAGCAAGCCATCACACCGGCTCCCAACATAAGGAGGTAAAAGGAGTAAGAGAGGGACAAAATAGAGTCAATCCATGACCAATCTCTCATTGCAACACTCAGGAACAAACAAGTGTTTATGTGTTTACATATATGATCTCACATTTGTATTAAAGATTCTACTTACATTTGAAATTTCTACTATATTCTTCACATAAATTGGAAGTCAAATACAATAGTGGTGAATTGCATGAAGACATGAAGGGTCATTGCCTGAAGATTAGAATTTAGAAGTCCTCGGAATGTTCCCTATGTGAAAGTTAAGGAAATGACTTTTTCTTAGAGAAACATGTCTGGTATCAGGAATCGAACTCAGAACCTTGTGATTGCCAGGAAGGTGTTGTGCCACTGAGTATATCCTCGACTTTTGTTTTACTTTGAGAAACTTTTTAGCTAACTAGAAAAGTGAAGACTAGAATGAATGTGCAACACTGCATTCTGTGCCATACAAGGAAGTCAAATGAGCCAAGTTTGCTCAGTAAGCTATTGAGGAATACTCTCCACCTAAAGTAAACAACAACAACAACAAAAACTCTAAAAGCTTAAGGGAATGAAAAAAGCACATGTACAAGTTTAAGTACACTAGTAAGTACATGAAACCACAAAATAAATGGGCAATGTTAATTTGAGTAACCTACTCAATTTTGTCACCTTAATTTATTGAAATATTTTATTTTTTCATATTATCACGTTTGTAGTACCTAATTTTTACAGTCCTTGAGTGGAGTTGCTGCCCATACATGATGCATCTTAATGTCTTTTTCCTCCTTTTTCTCACCTCTGTCTTCCCCTCCATCTCTTGAGCATCTTCTCGTGATCAATAAAATCTTTTAGTTTTTCTTTGTTACTTTTTTATTTCTGTTTTGTGTTTTGTGCTTTACTTCATCTCCATCCATACTAGCTATATTTCAAATGTGCAATATTCACACAAGATGTGGGGTTTCTCTATTAGACAGTAGAAGGCTAAAAGGCAGATGGAAAAAATAAGCTAAAGAAATGATTTCATTTGAAAAAATGTATCAGAAAAAAGATTCATAAGCAAAACTACTTAGGAGCTGTGAATCTAGAATGTAGAACGAGGTGATCATTAGAACAGAATGGGGGTAAGAGATGGTGACAGATACAGAGAGGAATGCAGTGAGAACAATATAATTTAAGCTGGGTCACAGGAAGACAAGAGTGTAGCTTAGAAAAATCCTCTTTCCTTTCTGCAGTAAGAGCCATGGTTATTAGTGCTGTGGGATGAGAACATGGTCTACTGTCTGCAGAAGACTTTCTAAATCGTCTCTAAGCTTAACACATGTTACTGGATCATGGTGAGATTAATGGACTACTGTAGCTCCCCAGGGCAGCTCTCCACCTGAAATTTTGTGTGGTTTCTATGTGTGCATTTCATCCTCAACTTTGTCCTTCGCTCTTCTTCACGTTTGCAGTCCTCTGTTCTCAGCATGTAACAACTGACTTTCACAATCAAAAGCAATATTGTTTAAACCTCAGTTGATCAAGATATTCTGCCCCTGGAAGATTTTGTTGTTACTGTTTGTTTGGAGTTTGTTTATATTTAAGCAAATGTTGCAATAGGATTTGAGAAGCATGGTGGCTTCTGATCATCTTTTATCAGATCACATGGGAAGCGTAGATTTGGTATCAAAAAGTTGGCTGCATTACAGGGTTGCATAGTTTTCCTTTTCAGCTTAGGTCTCTGCTTCTTAGCTCCACACGCATGCCTTTAGATTCTCTGAGCAGAGAAGTCAGAAGCTTGCGCTTCGGGAAACTTGCAGGTAGTAAGAAGGTCATACGGAAGATGAGGAGGACGGATGGTGATCTGTAGTTGAAAGAATAAGCAAACAGAAGTCCAGACGTTAGAATGAATAAAAGTGCCTGCTTTTGGTATCAGCGAGGAGGAGGAGGAAGAGGATCAGGACAAGAAGAGTGGGAGGGGCGGGGAGGGGGAAGAGAGTGAGGGAGGGGAAGTGGAGGAGGAGGACAGATAGGACATCTCCCAGTGCACAGAGCCACAGAGCTGTCTCATTTCCAAGAATATCAAGGCTTCTAAATGCAGGTGATTCCAAATAAATAGATATAGCACTCCCCCACCATGAAAGATACGCTAAAACAGCTCTTGATTTAATTTATTTGTTTCAGACCTTGTAGCAGAGTTAAGGTGTCAGTTTTCTTCCTTTTATAAAGTGATGTATCACACTGTTATCCGACATTTTTCACACTTAGTTTTCTCTCCATGATGAACCTTATAGATCATGAAGATAACATTCTCTAAGATTAGGCTACAAGATTTCCAAGATTTGCTTCTCATTCAGCATTCTTTCTTGCCTTCGCATTTCTGTTACCTCTTGAATCTAGCAATAGTGCAGAAGCTTCCGCCATAATCTCCCATGTGCCCCTCACCTTAGGCATGAAGAACACTGAGTCTTCTTTATTGCAATTACTTTGCACATGGGAAGCAAAGATAAAAGGGAAGAAAACGAAAGACTTAATTTTATATCTCAAACCTGGCATATCCTTTTCCCTTCCATTGTACTATCTTTAAATTTGATCTTACACAGGTTAGACTTGTTCCTGAGAATAGGCTCTGCTTGCAGCTGGCTTCTTTGCTTTTCTCACCCTGGCTAATTCAATAACTTATCATGGAAACGCCATTCAATTATAATTTTGCTATGGGCTTTCTGGGGTAGGCCAAATCATTTTCCCTTTCTGAACTTCAATTGATTTAAAAATTATAAAACATGGTGGGGGAAGACAGGAATAAGAATCTAGTTATTCTAGTCCGACACACTGAAGTTTGAATCCTGGTTCTAAATACAGAGTTATGCCCAGCAATCAGTTTATAAAATCAATAATTCCTCAAAGTAATGTTGTAAAAATTAAATGAGATGCTGTTCACAAAACTGATCATAGTGTTACCTCAGTTTTAACAAATATAAATCATCTTGCCCCATTTAAACTGTTACAATAAAAATATCATTGACTATATAGTTTAAAGAACATTTATTTCTTATAATTCTGAAGGCTCAGAGTTAAGGATTGAGAGAGATTCAATGTCTAGTGAGGAGAAGACACTTTCTCCTGGTTCATAGATGACAGTCTCCTCACTATGTCCTTACGCAGTGTAAGGAACACAAGATTTCTCTGGGTCTCTTGCATAAGGGCCCTGATCCCTTTCATGATGACGGTACTTTACTCCTAAAGTTTCTCATTTCCTAATACAATCGTATTGAATCTCAACAGATGAATTTAAGGAGAACATTTTGTAACACATATAAAATGTTATCATCCCAGTAGATGTGGTAAATACAGCAATAATTAGAAATATGAGACAGTCAAATGTCATTGGGCACTATTTTCAAAAGGTGCAGAAGCCTCAAAATGTTAGACATTTTTAACCAAAAATAAATATAGCCACAGCACTGAAAGTAACATGCAGACTTACAGTTCAGAGATCTTACAGTCAGCTCATCATTAATTTGAGAAGCAGTGTCTTATAAAAAGTGGATTATAATTCTGTACTCTAAAATTTATGTGTTTAAATGCTCAAGAATGTGTAAAAGATGTGCCTGAGTACAACTAACTTAACATGCCTTACCTACGCTTAGAAGTACCTACCTCCTAGAGCTGACCTGACTTCCACAACTTATTCCACACAAAGCAAGCTTCAAATTATGGTACGTGAAAGGGGCTTGACAAGAGTAGAGAGCTGGCTCTTCAGATTCATACTCTCATAGAGCTGTGCAAGAAATGAACGGAAGTTGGGAGCGAAGTGACTTATGTACCTAAGCATGTCCCACTTGGCCTGTGTAGAAACGCAACACCGCTTTGAGCTAAGCACTGACATGTTTAAGACTGAATAAGGAGAAAACTGCAAAGACGGTCACTGTGACGATAATTACAGCAAGGAAATTTTTGTGTTCAAGATTTGGGCTTTTATTCTTTCTTTTTAAAACTGTATTTACATTTATATTTACTTGCAAAATGATATAAAATGACTAAGTTTATAAAATAACCCTGCCAAAACTTAAAATAGAATCTGTTAAAAATAGCCAGAAAAGCTTCATGTTGTTTTGAATTCTAGAACCAAACATTAGGCATCCGATGATGTATATGGGTGTGTGAGATCTATCTGTAAAAATTGCACTTTATATCTGCAAGCTGTATATTCATTTGTCAAAAAAGAAAGTTTTGAAATCTGTGGTATTATTTTTGTGTTTTATTCCAATTTGTAAGCTGGTGTTCTTTTACTTTTATGTCATACGATGAAGTAAAATTAAGAGTTTTGACTGTAAATCATTTGTATCTCTACTTTCTTTCCCTTTGTTTTCTATTTTTTAAAATATTTTTCTGTTTTCATAACCCAAACATAGTTGGTAAGATCATGCTGAAAGATACTGGAAGATGACTCCCAAAATTAATAGTGTAAGACAAATTTACAAATTGTCAGACTTTGAAGTGGAAATTAGTGTGTTGTTCTTTCTGAAGAGAGCAGAGCACAGATCTGACTGCTATAAGAATCTCTCAAAGCTATATATATATATATATATATATATATATATATATATGTATTTGAGAAACAAAAATTAAATGCTTTCTTTTCTACCTCACCTCCAAAATGCAGCAACATGCTTATACTCATACCCACCCACTCCCACACACAATTGGAAGGATTTCTTAGCAGCAAATTATTTTTCTAAGAAGTCCACAGCTATGAGAATTACATGGTGGTAAATCTTGAGATTCTACTTTACAAAAAACACTTTACAGTCTTATCTCAGGATCCTCAAGGATTGACCTAGGACCTTCTGAAGTATGAAAATTAGCAGTTGCTTATTTCCTTTTCAAAAAGATGTGTGGCACTGGCATAGAACCTAAGTACATCCTCCCTATATACTTTCAGTCACATTGGGGTTGCTTATAACACCTAATAAATGTAAAAGTTACATGGATAAGTTTTATATTATATCATTTGTGGGATAACGATAAGAGAACAGTCTGTACATATTCAATATAGTTAATTTTTTAAAAAACATTTCCCATCCACAGTTATCTGAAGCTGTAAATGTGGAACCCACAGTAGAAAAGGGTGACAGTGTTGACGATCATAATTGGATAGGGGACTTTCTGATCATATTCCAATTTCCTTAAGTTAAGAAACAACATGTGACTCAAAATTTGATGATGAATTTGAGGAAAAACTTCAAAAAAAGTAAGGGATAACATTTGTGATTTGTATCAAGTACAGTCTTTGCTTTTTTGTCACAAATTCCAGCGTATCTAACAATTCTACTTCAACAACCCCCTGTGTGCCTTAGAATGTTAAAGGTACAGTTTCCTCAAAAACTATAATATACAAACTCTTTCCTGTTGAAAGCGGTAGAGAACTTGGGGAGTTGAGTGTTGGAGTTCAGCAGCTTGAGTTGCATTCAAGCTTACCTCTTCTTTTTAATGAAACTGTAAACTACTTCTTTGATTCTCAAGTTTTTGTAACTGCATGCTGGATAGAATGACGACAATTGACAGATCAGTTGGAAACGTTACACTGTATAATAGATTTAGAACAAGTGGCTCATGGTGGAAATTCTGAAAGGGAGATGTGTTCTTTTGAAGTAAGGAAATAAAGACACTGATTACAAAATCGTAATTTAGTGCTAAGGATAACTGGTACAGTGACTGTCAGGGAACGTACAGTAACTACACTATTACATAGTTGAAAATTTAGAAATGTACTTTTTGAAATAAACTTTCTTTTAAAATTGACATAACCACCAAAATATCAATTGTCCTTTGCCAGCTACTGTTTTCCAACCATCCTCCAACCATGACATGTTCTTCCTAATGGTTTACTGACCTTCTCTTCCATCCAGCAATCCTTCTGTTCACCTATTTATCATGTATTAGTCAATTTTATCGCCATTAATATTCTCAGATATTTGAAGTTCAGACATACGAATTTTATCTAAATTTTATTTTTTATTTTAAAGATAAAAAATGACAATATCTTAACAAACAGATGTATGTTTAGACAACAATACAAAAACAATACAAGCAATACAAAATCTCTGACAAGGCAGAAATTTTTTCCATTGAAATATGATATGATTAGACTAATTGTTTTAACATTGATGCTAGATTTTCTACACATTAAATATCACATTTCTCATTAGGTTCTATGTTACTCATATCTCTTTGAAAAGAAGAAAACAGAAATTTATCATAGTACGTGTCTTGTATTAATAATGACAATATTCATCCATGAATTTATGAACTAATGGGAAGAACTACTTGAAGAAATGCACATCAAAACAACATTTGCACTTTCTGTTTACCATTATTTATGGAAAAAAAATTTACCTATTTATATTATTTTGATCCATAGTGTTCTAGTGATAATTAAATCATAACTCAATTGGGAATAAATTTGTAATACTTTCAGAGTCAGATAAATAAAATATTAAATTTTATTTCATGTAGTTTTCCAAAGCAAGCTGATACCATAATCAATAAGACTTTCAAGCATAAAATTACATTAAAAGGGAAGATTCTATGGGGAGATAGAATGGTAATGCAAATTCATGGAGGCAAAAAAACTAAAATATTTCAATGATTAAGGGTATTCAAGGTATTTGTTAATGGGGCTAATTTTAAAATCATAGTATTTACAGTCTACTATAATATTATATAATAGATTAATAATTTTATAGTAAATATAAACATTTATAATAGATTTATTATATAACTCATACCAGAAATACAAGCTCATGATAAAAATTTTAGATGTCAATTTAGAAAAAAATGTTATAGAATAAAGTTTCAAAATCTTTTGGTTGTATATGAGCAAAAGTATTGGTACATGTTTTTCATAAAGCACAGAAATTCCTGGGGCTCTTCTTGCTTTCTTCTGTAACACCAAACATGATTATATATATTTATGTTTAATAATATTAACACATGTCTTGAGAATAAGCAAAAAGTTTGTAACATTGGATACATGATAACATTAGTACAGTGAAATTATAAAGTGGAAAATTATAAAGAATCATATGTAAAGGCCAGTCTCTGTATTCCTCTCTAATTGTTCTGATCAAAGATGTGCACTTGTAAATTTGTATATAGAAAGTAAATTTCATAGCATATCAAAAAGCAAATTCATAGTATTGTTTGGAATAAGAAAAATCTACAGGTTTGAGAGTCTTGTAGAACTCTATACCAGGTGTACTATTTATTTAGGAGATGTTGGTGTCTGTTTCCATCAACTCATCCAATATATGTTTGAGTCCTTCTAGGCTCTCAATTGTGTCTTGGGCTTGTTGTACACATATGAATAGCCACTAATAGCAGCGTCAGCAGAGCGTCCATCCTCATTTTGGCCTAAATAATCCCACTTCCCCTTTATCTTCAGTTTAATACCATTGATGATTCTACAAATGTTTCTTATCCCAGTTTCCATATGACTTTTTCTATATATCATTCTTTCAAGTTCTATTTATTTTTTCATAGAGCTACATTGTTTGCCACTTTACTGTACTTGTTTTATAAAAGGTTATGTTTGGCCCTTTCTCTAAAGAGGAGATTTCCAAACAATGAAAGTATTACAAATACTTTAAAATATTTTCCACCTCTCACGGCACTTGAAGCATGGGATTCCATAAGTCCCACTGGCCATATCTCTTCACTGAAACTTGACCTAAGAAATTATACCTCTCCTTTAGTACACATTGGTGGTCTGCTTTCACAAAAGATATTTAAGTTTAAATAATAGAATTGGTACAAGTTTGAAAAGACAGTGCAGAAATCAGTGCAATGCCCTCAGTTTATAGAAGACTTGCGATCAAGTATTCTTGAAGTGATACTACACTGCCTTTCAATCTGCAGATCAGAACTTTCTTTTGGATGAGCAAGTGCCTAAGCAGATTCACTTCGCAATGACTCACATCCCGTTTCTCATAGTTTCTCTTTGGGTGGTCAAATTATGCTATAAATTGGAGTTTAGAAACAATAGCATAACATAATCAGTTATCAGCAGAACACATACAGAAGAATGTAACAGTCTCACACCTTGGGAAAGTTGTGATGGGATTTTGTCTTAGTTACATTTTTCATTGCTGGGACAAAACACCAGACCCCCACAAGTTAGGGGAAGAGAGGCTTGTTTAGCTCACATTTTGTAGAGGTTTTCGGGTCCAAAGCAGGTTGGCACAGCAGAGGGGCATCACAGAGGAAAATTTGTCTTTGGTAAAACAGGCAAGAGACGGTGAAGTGGCGAGGGGCAGCAGCACTCCTACCTCCTCTTCATCTCTTCATGTTGTATCCAGGCTGCACGCTGATTGCCCAGGTGGGGCTTCCATTATCCACCAACAGAAATATATTAATTCCAATCAGGTAACTAATTTAATACTATACACCCTTAATCCCAGTAATACACACCGTAGATCCAGGCAGCTCAGAAAAGACCTCCCTGTGAGCACATGAGGTGCAACTGAAAGAATGGACACTTCTGAGAGAAGTACAGACAGACATCAAATCCATGAAAAAATATTCAACGTTACTGGCCAGTAGAGAGATAAAAATTAAAATAGCATTAAGATTCCGCCATGCTCTAGAAAGATTGGCATCATCAAGAAATCAAATAAGAACAAATGCTGATGAGTTTTGTAAGTAAAAGAACCCTTCTACATTATCGAGGGGAAATGTAAACTAGTGCAACCACTATGGAAATCAGTAGGGAGATTCCTCAAAGACTGAAAATAGAGATTTTATTTGACTAAGCTATTCCTCTTCTAGGCACATATCTTTTTGAAAGAGTTAAATACATAGTATAGTAATTGTCTTAATTACTTCCTCATTGCTGGTGCAAAATACCCAACATCCATATGTTAAAAGAAGAAAGATTTATTTTAGCTCAGTTTGCAGAAGTTTCAGTCCATACTTATGTGGCTCCAAAGTAGGGCACAATGGCAGAGGGTGTGGAGAGGAGAAACAGTCCATGGCACTTCAGACGGGAGACAGCAAGCGATGAGTCTCCCTTTTCCTTTTATTGAATTCAGGCTGCAAACATTGTTTGGTACCACCCACACCCTGGGTGGGTCTTCCCATTATCCACACGTAGCACTACTGTAAACCAATCAGTGGACTAATTTAGTTACTGCACACATTTAAGCCATACTCATACTCCCTATATCCAGCTAACTCTGAAAACCCCACCTATGAGAGCACAAGGCTTTGGGCAAATCTCTAGATATAAGTCATAATGGTGATATACGCATAGCTATCTGTATAGAAGTACAATTCATAATAGTTAAATCTTAAAATTGTCCTTAATATCCATCAGTAGATGAATGCATAAAGAAAATGTATTATTATACACAAGAGAGTATTATTCTGCTATAAAAAAGATAAATTAGAGTAATTTGTAGCAAAATGTGTGCACCTTGAGACTATAATGTTAAGCGAAATAAATCAACATACAAGCTTAAATATCACATGGTTTCTCTTCCATGACAAATCAAAAATACAAATATATTAAAATAATAATGACACACTGCTGAATTTTTGGTGCAGGCTAAGAGGAAAGCTAGACCATCTTCCAAGTCTATGGTAGCAATAGCAGCTTTTTATAACTTGTTGATGTTATTACTTCCCCAGATAACTAGTATTCCCTAGAGAAGGGTGAAAGCTGTTTTAATAGCAGTTTGCAAGTATTATTGAAACAAGCAGATGGAACTTCGACAAAGAAATACAACTGACTAAAAAAAAAGAAATATAAGTGGCAGAAAATTTGTAAATACTTGCTCCAACACAGATTTGCACAAGTAAGCAAAAGGAGAGCTTTAATAAGAAGTAATCTTTTCTGTGCAAATTGCTAACCTAGTGGTTTCACATCACAGAAAAAGAGACATTTTGGTGGCCTTTATTAAGGCTGACTTCTCTTGTTATTTTTCTTTTTTTCCAAGGGACTCTCACTCAAGATGCATTTTCAGTGTCAATAATTTTGACAGTAACAAAAAAAAAATCTTAGAGAATACAGTCTTTCATTTTGAGACACATTATTCTTTTATTTTGAGAGAATTAAAGCTTCATTGGCTAGGGGAAAAAAAGCCTAACCCAGGCACAAAAGCAAAGGTTTATCAAAAAAAAAATACATGTTCTGTACACAAGGAACTAATTTAATAAACAGCCTTTCCCTGTTAGCTTGAGATTAAACTAAATTGCCAGCCTAAACTTTTCTGTGCAGAATTTCAAATGTCAACACATTATATTGCGATTCCTCTTAATTTCTCACAAAGAAAATGCAAAATGAATTCATTATGCTGGAGTAAGTGGAAAAAATGATGAGTTTCTCCAGAAGAGTATGCAATGGGGAGAGATTGGGCAGGACGATTATATTGAGATATTTGAATAGCTGGCCATTAGCAAGAGCATCTCCATTACTCTGCTGATAATTATATCTCTTCTGCTATGACTTCCCAATGGAATAATAGAATGTTCCCAGTGCAGAAGATAATGAAAAATACCATTCAGGTGGTACGTATATGCCAGGAATAGGACACAGTATTTCTTTCCTCCCTGGTTCCTGCTCCATAGTGGCCCCCATCATCTCTAACTCCCTGTACCGCGTCGCTCTGACGGCGCATACCTACACATCATATATCTGCATTTGGCTGTTCTATGCTGTGTACAGGAGGAATAAATGCATGTTGAAAATGGAGAAGGCAGTGGATTATCAGGTTATCTTCTGTGTTTAGAAAGTCCGGTGTTTTGCTCAGTACATTTTTGTTAGCTATTATGTAAATGACTTTCAAAATCCAGTTCAGAGTGAGGGCGATGGATGGAATGTTGCAAGGGTAAAGCTCTGTTTTTCACTGTAAGAAAAAATTGTTGCATTTTCTTCTAATTAATCCATCACCTTGCAGACACTTTTCACTGTAGCAATCAAGTGAAATTAAACAAAGAAAAACGGAGAAAAATGAAATCAAACCCTATCACCCGCTCATTTTCAATAATTCCCTCCTTTTTTCCACTAATTTTTCCCTCTGCCTTTTTTTTTCCCCTCATTTCAACACTTGTAAAACTTCTCTTGTTATTGTGACCTTTTTATACCATGGCTTTTTTATTGCTATTTATTGCTGTTTATTTTCAATTTGGAAGACTGTTGATGGATACTATATGTCTTTACAAATTCATTAATTTTATAGGAAACTCAATTTTTATTTCTTCTTTTGCTGTGACATTTTTGTTTGAAATTCTGTATATTAGTTTGAGAGTTCCATTTTAAAATTATGTCCAGGAAGGAAAATTCCACCCAAACAATTTGTATTTGCATCCTGTAGAGGGCAGTGAAATGTTACAATGGTTTTACCCTCAATAAGGGTTAAATTAAGAATTGTTCATTTTTTACATTTTTACAACTCCCTGGAGAACAAGACAAAAGAGCAGCTAAATTATCAAAGGATACCATTTTTTCTTATTAAAATTATATTTACGTCGGAGAGGCATGCTTCATTATATGAGTGTTTCCTACTTGAAATATTTGTCTGAGAATTTATTCTGAATCCGTGAAGTTGCAATGTGCATTGACAAGTGGCTACGACTCAAACCATGAGAAGTGAAATGTGTGTTCACACTGTCAGCTGTAGTGTTCACACTCAATACTCAGTTAAATTCTAATTACAATCAGAGAACTGGTTTCTACAGTCAATGATTCGTGGTAACCTAACAAGAAAATGGACCTCCTCCAGAATAAAAAAAAATAATTTATAATTGTCACCCTAAAACAGCTAGTGATATGTAAAAATTAAAACAATATTCACTTGTAATTTTTACATTTTATTAATACTGAACACTAGTAGCTTGGTTTAAGGATGAACATTATTAAATTTGATCCTGTAAATTATTGATGTGTGCCTACATTTTAAAATAATTTAATTTATGTTAGGTCCCTTATCACTAAAGTAAAACATATTTAAATCTAGAATAAGACAAAATACATGAATGTTCATGTTTTATATATATATATATATGTTCTTAAGTTCATATAGACCATATATTGTTTATTATAGGTGTCTTAATATTCAGAAGAGTTTCACTATTTTTGTGACATACTTATAGAATACCTTTGTATTCATTGCACAATGAAAAATCATATATCTAAATGCTTTTTCAAATCAATATAATAAATCAGAGTCATTCATAATCGATTGAAAGTATATATCACACCTATTGTTTATTTGGCCATATCCCTAAATTTTAATTTCACTCTTTTTTACTTCACACTCCCATTTTGCTGTATTCTAGAAAAGACTCCTATATTACCTGCCAGCTTCAATCGTCCTTTCTCATTCCTAATGACTTTTGATTTAGTTTCCTGACTATATCTATTACAAATTGAGATGCTCAAATGCATATGAATAAGGTCTTAACTATTTGCATCTAAATTCTTCAGTTTTCTGTCCATGTGCCTGATATATGTGTACATACTCTTCACAGAAATTCCCTTTCAGATTCTCATCAGGTTGCTTTTGCAGAATTTGATTGTCTCAATTCAGCTGATCATGGCTGCAGTGAGTTTGCTCAGAACTCAAGGTGTAGTCTCTACCCCTCAGAGTTAGTCTTCTTTCCCAAGCAACATTCTCCCTTTACTCTACTATCAGTTTCTTGTAAACACTTTCTAACCAGATTAGTTTAAGCAATCTAATGCTGCCATTTATATATTTTTGCAAATAATTTCTCCTAAGCCTTTGTTTTAAAATTGTGTGGTAGTCTAGAATTAGATATTCTTTCTTCTCTAATCCCACTTGATTTCTGCTATAATTGGGTCAAATTAGCTTTGAATTCTGCTGGGATATTTAAGCCTTCAGGTGCTCTCCACTTACAGTTTTCCCCAGGGTATGGTCACCGGCATGGTGTGTATTCAGTCTAGAAATACAAGGCTACATCTTTCAGAACTAACTTCACCAGTGAGTAATTATACACTCCCTGCCCTGTAGTGATTGAAAGTTTGGGAGGTGCTCTGTGTGTGGTAGCAATAACCATAGCCCATATGCTACAGTGATCATCTTAAAAGCACACAGTTACAGTTAGCAATTTCCAATCCCTTCCTCTTACTTTGTGGGTCACCACCTAAATAAATTGATTGCACAAAGTCCTTTAATTTAGATTCTGCTTTATAGATAATGCAAATTAAGACCCTATTCTTAAAATATAAGCAAAATAGCACGTTAACACTAAGAGTTAGGTAATATGTTTCTTTGACTTTCAAAAACAATTTGTTTTCTTGAAATTTTCTTTTACTTGCTAGATTATTGGAAACAGAAAAACATCACACAAGCTGTCCAATAGCAATTATAAATAACGTAGAGCTACCATCATGTTTAATGGTAAAAAAAGAAAAATTGGAAAAAGATAAAGATACTGCTGAACATATTTCTGTTCATTATTGCAGTGGAGGTTAAACTGAATAAAGTAAGTGAGGGAGGAACTATACACATGGACAAGATGAAACTATCTTTAAGCAGAAATTATGTGATTTTTGGTGGTGAGAACACTAAGGATTTCACCCATCTTTCAGAGTTTCAGAAGGAAAAGGTTGTATTTTAAAAATCAATTATATTTTTACATTTTACAGGAAAAACTCAGAAATAAGTTATTTTAAATCCATAAAAAGGTGAAGACAGTTCATTTTTACACAAAACGTGTATATTGTATATTTAAAATACCACAAATCATCACTGAAAGAATGTAGACTGCCTAAAGTAATGGAGAGGTCTATCTTGTCATACTTTTGAATACTCACTACTTTCATATATAATTACTTACCAAATTGATCAAGAAATTCAATAAAATTTCAAAATCCTACTTCACATGCATGTTATAGAAATGAGAGAACATTCTAAAATGTATGCAGAAATATAAACAAATGATGAGTGAAAACAATCTTGAAAAAAAGAACAAATATGAAGAACATATGCTTTTTAGTTGAAAAATTAATCATGAGACCACACCAATCATTAAGGCGTGGCACAGGTTTGATACTCAACTCAATGGAATGAAATAAGAAGTAGAGAAATCGATCTATTCTTAGCCAATTCAATTATTTTTGACAAAGATCTCAGTGCAATGCAATGAAAAAGAGAAAAAGTGGTCTTTGGTAAGTGAAGAGTGAGTATGAAGGAAACATAAAGGATCACTAAGTTCAGGAGAAGATTCTTAATGATATGAACACAAAATTAAAAATATATAACACTACATATATGCCAAAATGGCTAAAATTGAAACAGAATTAAAATGTAAAGATTGAAATAGCAAGCATTGGGGAACCTCATTGCTGACAAATGAGAATGTCGACGGCTGTAAGGATTTTGCAAAAATGTTAGGCTTGTATATTTTTTCATATTAGCTATATGATAAACTTATGTTTCAATTATTTCTCTTCTGGACATTTATCTAAGAGAAATGAAAACACATATATGCAAAAAATGTATGTAAGAGTGTTCAGAGCCGATGTGTCTCAGAATCTCCATGCTGGGAATCCACATAAATGTTCTTGTCCTTAGAGTGGCTAAATAAAAGGTAGTGTAATCACTTAGTAGAACACTGCTTTTCAATACAAAATCAATACTCACAATATGCACAAGAAAATGGATAGATTTCAAATTACTATTCTGAAGGGGAAAATATACATTTACAATGGAGAAATCTGGGAAACACTATTTCAGGTAGTGATCAAGGTCAACATGGACAATAGTAACCATTTGATAGCTCACACTTCTGATACAATACCATGAAAATGGGTTTACCTCTGTGATCTTCCTGTCCCAAACCTATAACCCTCACCTAGATACCAAAAGAACAAAAACAAAAGCAAACAAACCAAAGCATCAAACAAACTCTAACTGGAGAATATTCCACAAAATATTTTATCAATGATCTACCAGAAAATCATATCAGAACAAAGGGAATTTGAGAAACTGTCACAACTAAGATTGGCCTGAGAATGCTAATAACAATGACTAAATAGAATGTAGTCGCCTGGGCAGCATCTTAGCATAGCAAAAAGACATTATACAAAAACTAAGAAAGTTTACATTTAAAAAAATTTTTAACTACAGATTCAGTATCTGTCCATTCATTGCTACAAATGCCCTATGCTGAGGTGAGATTTTAATAGGAGAAAAGGTTTTAGGTGGTCCTTAGGCACTTTCAACAATTTTTTCTTAAAAGTGAAATTCACTGCATCATAGTGAATGAGGAATCCAGAAACAGGAATGTATATTTTGTATGATTTAATTTATACTGAGTTCTAGATCAAACCACATCAACTGGTGATGAAAGGCGCAATTTAAGCAGCAGTTCCTTCTTGATAAGAGGTATATAGATTGATCACAGTCACGAGAACTTTCTTGGATGAAAGGAATATTCTCTAGCTTTACAGGAATGAGATTGTGTGGATGTGATCTTTTTTTAAAACTCCTTGAATTGTGCACTTCAAAATTGTGCGTTTAATGGTTTATAAAAAAAAGTTACCGTGCTGCAATAATAAAGTATTCAAAACCTACCTCTATTATGTCTCTGCTCTTCTGATTTAGTTGTCGCCCATCTGAAATGAGAACAGGCATTCTTTGCAGCTCCTTTGCCTGGTGAGATCTTTGTACAAAAGCCTCTTGGTAAGTACAAAGGCTCATTGTGACTGTGTGGGATGACTCACTTTCAATTGAACTTTTAAATAGAGAACTTTACTCCAAAATCTTACCTCCCTTTGTTTCTTGATCTGAATATATGCAGACATTGTTCCATTCTTTCTATTATAAATTCTGAGTAAGAAATAAATCCTTTCTACAGTCAGGGTAAGGTTTTCTTCTTGCTCTCATCCCCTAAATCATATTCTTAGTACAATCTTATGTGTGTTTTCATATCATTCTATTTGTTACTCAAACGTCCTTCTGTTGTTCATGTTTTGTTCAAAAGACACTATCACTGTGTTGTGTTCCAAAGCTTTTAGCTGTACAGAAGTTTTGTGGATGCATGCACTCATGCTTTCATCCTTTTAGGCATTTTGCATCAATGTTAATGGAAATGGGAAATGAGAATTCATCTCTCCTTAGAAATGAAGAGGACTGTGAGAGAACACCAGGAACAAAGAGATAATAAGACACTGAAAGACAGAGAGCACACACGACTGAATCAAAGTCACCTGAACAACCTGAGAAAGCCATAAGTAAAATATGTGCATCATAGTTTTCATTAACTGAACTAGTCCCACACTTTTCAAAGTTTTCCCCCTAAATTGAACATTATATGAGCACTTTTAGAATATGTTAATGTACGTTTCTGATAATGGAATATAATATTTGATATTATATTCCAAATGGATATAATATTTGATAATGTGTTATATATTTTTAGGATTCCAGTGATTTCTCCTTTTTTAGTCCAGTTCCACATCGCTGTTATTTTCTAAATATAAATTGTTATGTAATATAAAGATCTGACACACGAAGTCCAAGATATGTTGCAAATATATACCACATGGCTCTGAATAGGCCTTTTCCATGGAGGAGTATTCATCATAAAACTGAGTCTCATTCAAGCATACATGGAGTAATACTTTTCTGAGAATTAACATGAACATATCATATGATTCTGAAAATAGTACCTTCTTTTTATGGTGTTCAATACTTACATTGAAATTTCAATGAGATGTTCTCTAAGAACTCTAAATACAATTTCCTGGGGAAGTGCAAAGTGCTGCTTAATAAACAGGTTACTTTGATAGATTGTCCAACAAATGAAAATTCACTGCATTTATTTTTTCACCAAGAACATTTTGAGTGTTTCAGAAATTCATTGACATATACTAAATGATATTATAACTAGGAAAGGAACAGTAATTTTAGCCGTGCAGAGAAATGGCCACACAACAGAAAGAACTGAGTGAAGGGAGAAAAATATCTCAGAAAAATGGAGTAATTATTAGGAGAGAAAGGATCCTCTTCAATGAGAGATCAAAAAGCATTGATCCAGTGCAACGAATAGGCATAGAGATACAGAGAAATGTCCAGCAGAAGACCAAGACAGAGCAAAGCAACCACATATGGAAATGTCGTGGGGGTCAAAGGAGCAGCACAACATGATCTAAGGGAATTCTGTCCAACACAAGGTGGAAAAGCATGGAAATATGGGTTGGTCTCACAAGTGGATCAATGAGGATGATTTAAGTCAGCACTCTCCAGCCAGTCATTGAAATGAAAATAATGGAACCACTGTACCAACTCTGGATGTCAGGTTGATGGATATAAAATTTTCAAAAAGGTAAGTATTGAAAAGGCAGCAAAAATGTGTACCTTAGCATGAGATAGGGTATACATTTTTATATGAGGTAGACTCTAATTTTAATAAGGAATCCCTAAGATATTTGCCCCTAGAACATTTTAAATATTCTTTACTCTTTTAATAACTTCTTCATTGTTTAGACACAATACCCAACACCCACAGCTTTAAAGAGGAGAGCCTTATTATTTTAGCTCATAGTTCCAGGGCAGAATGGTGTGGGAGAAGAGAAGAGCTCATAGGAAGCCAGGCAGCAATTAAGGGAGGAGGGGGAAATACGTAACTTGTCAGTCAGTGCTTACTTGAGAATCAGAGCTAATGTAAGATATATATATTTTTTTAGTGAATATATATATTTACAAGATGAGCTTACAGTAGTCATTCACAGAATGAAGAAGAGTGAAAAAGGCCTGTTTGTACACTGAAAATCCAAAGGCTCCAGTCAAATGCTTGAAATTTACTACACTGTACCTTGAAAATTGAAATCAGGAGGCCAGAGGGTCTACTATGGAAGGCTAAAGGGTCTGCACTGGAAGCCAGGAGATGATGACCAGGGTAAAGGCAAAGACTGGAGCTGCTCTGAAGAGTCTGAGATAATTCTTCCTTCTTGTCTCCTTTTTTATACCATTCGGTGGCCATCCTCCTTAGGGTGGGTCTTCCACACCCAGAACTATGATGAACCAATTTAGTTGGGCATTTCTTACTCCAGTTGACACAATTAATCACCATCACATATATACAGCTATCTCCAGATATAAACATATCTCCATAATATATTCATCGTGACTCACCTCTTCTTACCAGACTCTACCTCCCCACATCACACCCAGCTATTGGCCCATCACACACTATTCAGTGATGGATATCATACTCCCATGGTGCAGTCACCTCTCAAAGCTCCATCTGTGAGTACATAGGGCTTTGGGGGACATCCAGATATGAACCATAACATTTACCAAAGAAAGACGGGTTTCTGTTGTCTTTCTCAAATAAGGTTGCAGATAAGAAACTATATCCTGACTACATTTGAATGATCTTGGAAAACTTTACAGATTGGATTGAAAGAGAGATAAATGCTGGGGATTTAGCTCAGTGGCGTAAGCGCCTGCCTGGCAAGAAAAAGGTTCTGAGTTCAATCCCTAGTACTGCAAAAAAAAAAAAAAAAAGAGAGAGAGAGAGATAAATAGTGAAGCAGATATCAAAAAAAGGTTTTAAAAAAGACACTTTGCTTCTAAGGGCATTATGTTTTAGATAAATAAATACAGTAGTACATGGATGTTGCCTTAAAGAAGAGAGATAACAGGCTAGTAATAAGACATTTACAAAGAAGAAAAGGAAAAAGCCCCATCAAGATTTAGGTGTAAAGGGTCATTTGAGAAAAAGCAAGAGGAAGAGTGCAATAAGAAAAGCATTTTACTCTCTAAAATAATTATAGTCCACATTGAACACTTGGAAATTTTAAAAGTATCCATCACGGGTCTTCAGAAAAGGAGTTTTGTTAGGGAATAGGGAACAATAAAAGCGTGCGGGTATTATTATAAGCCCATTTTATAGATGAAGTAACTAGAATGAAGTAACTGAAGTAACTTGCACAAGGTCAGTGTGCTGGTAAACAGAAGAGCTCAGAGTGCACTGCAAAGACCCTGACTCCACAACTGTTTCCTTAGACTTGATTTAGATTTACTAAATTACCATACTGAAGAGGTAAAATGTCAAGTTCACAGTCTACATGTAGCAACATTTCCAGATCAATACAAATATGGTAGAAATTATTTGTGACCAAACACACAAATATATTTTCTTTGAACTAACTGTCATTCTGTTGGCAGACATGGATACGTGACATGGTTCAACTAGCAGAGAATCATTTCTGAGTTCAAGAAGGCAGCTCAACTCACCCCATTATCTCAGTGGCAATATCCCATCCTTAAAGTAAACGAATCCTTGATCAAGTGCTCAACAAAAAATGGTACTAATCACCTTTGATTAGCCATTACAAGGCTGTAGTTATATGAAAAGTATTGCCAACAAGAAGTTACAGCCCTTCAAATGATCTCAGGTAACAGTGTAGAGGGGAAATGTTGCACACACTAGAAAATAAAGAAAACTGAATTCTTATTGCCATGTTGACTTAACTCCAAAAGCTGTGGC
Source organism: Dinomys branickii (assembly GCA_004027595.1). Lineage (NCBI taxonomy): Eukaryota > Metazoa > Chordata > Mammalia > Rodentia > Dinomyidae > Dinomys > Dinomys branickii. The sequence continues at coordinate 117,730 of PVLD010004066.1, forward strand.
ATTAGTGCTCATAAAAGCATCTAATTCAGCCCACAAATGATATCATGTGATTTGTCACACAGGGAATTCACATGCAAAGAGGTGTCAAATTGACTCAAGTTGCTTGGAAGAACATTTAAGTGTAATTTCTTCTAGGTTTCTATTGGGGTATATAACCTGCTTTGGGAAAATGTCACTCATGCTTATTACTACAGTCATTCTTGCCAGAGAGGCTCCAGCTAATGCCCCAGCAGGGATTGCACCACACGTCCCATTTTTCAAGGGCTTTCTAACTCAGTCATAAAAATTGGATCTGGGCACAGGCTTTTCCCAATTGTGGTGCACTTTCTAGCTTGTTTGTTATAACCAGATGTATTTAAATTTTGTTCAGCTGCTTTTGAAGGTGGAAGGAGAAATGACATTTTCTGCTTTTCAGATGAATTCTGGCAATACTAGGAATCTAAAGGGAGTTTGATTTTAAAATTAAAGATGAACTTTTAGATTCTATGAGGTCCATACTTCTGATCTGGGGCCACTGCCGGTGGGCATTTCTATTAACAAGCAAACAGAAAATAAAACCCAGTGGAAATCATTCAGCTGAAGAGGAGCTGATAATTCAGTTCCATCCCAGGTCTTATGCTAATAGTCAGTCAGCTGTAGATGCTTTGACCTCGATGGGAGACACATTCTAGTTCGCAGGAACATCAGATTGGGAATTTGGGCTCAGATACAATTTTGGTTAGAAATTGAGAGACAGGCACAATGGGGGGGGGTGCTTGCTTTTGTAATCACTAAGGAAACATGTGGAAGAAAAAATTCCAAGTTAAAGTTAGGCAACATATTTTTGAGAGACTAATGTATTTTCAAAGGTCTGCTGAGAGCTTTACAGAAAATAGCTATATATATATATATATATATATATATGTGAAAAAGTGGCTATTGACCAGAATTAGTTGATATATGCTGCAGATAAGTGTCCAAGAACAAAAAGACATCCTTTGACTGCAGAAGAGATGCTACACTAAGCCCCAATGATATTTTTCTTTCCTTTGTGGAGCAGTGGAAATAAAACTTAGCTCTGGAGGACTTGGCAAAGAGAGAAAAGCAACCACGTGCGAACAGGCATGGGGTGAACATGAGATTTGGGGAACCATGATGGCAAGACCAGATTGACTGAATCAACACCGTGAAAATGGTCACACTCCAAAAGCTCTTATATAGAACTAACACAATTTCCTTCAAAATATCGTTATCACACTTCACAGACCTAGAGAAGACATTCCTAGAATTCATCTGCAAACAGAAAAGACCTAGAGTAGAAAGGCAATCCCGAGCAACAAAGGTAAAGCACTAGGCATCACAATCCCTGACTTGAAATTTTACTGCAAAGCTATTGTGGTAAAAATCAACATAAAAGAAAGACAGCCTCTTTAATAAATGGTGCTGGAAGAACTGGCTTTCTACATGCTAAAGACTAAAACTAGATCCATGTCTATCAACATGAACTAAAGTCAAAGTGGATCAAAGATCTAAATATTAAAACAGAAACATTAAACCAAGTGGAAGAGAAAGTAGGTAGAAATCTTGAAGACATCGGGGGAGGCAGAGAGTTCATGAACAAAAACCAAGCTGCACAGGAAATACTTCACAGAATCAACAACTGGGATCTTATCTTATTGAAAAGTTTTTGAACACCAAAAGAAATCATCAACAGCATGAAAAGAAAATCCACAGATTGGGAAAATATTAGCTAATTTGGGGCAACAAGTTGTCTAAAATTTGTCCACAAAGGACATTCTGGCTTCTCTGATCTACTCTCCATCTGATTTTTTTTATTTTAAAGAGGGAAAAATATTAAAATATAGGTGCACAATTTTATCACTCATACAATAGATAGTGAGAAAGGGAAAGAAACTGTTCAAAAGAAAGAATGACTGGGATGAAGCAAAGAAGAAAATAAAAAAGAGGAATATATATATGTATATATAAAATCAGGGTAATTGTATTATTAATTTCCATTGCTTTATTGAAAGGAACAGTTGATATTTAACTGATCATTCTTGCATGTCTGCATTTGTTAGTATCTGAGTAATCAATATGAAGATAACAGTATGTAATGCAACAACCATTGTTAATTTCTTTTTACCTTGTCTGAAATTGTGTATTGTTTACATTGTTTTGATGTTGTTTTATTTGTCTTTGTGTTTGTTAATATGTTTTGATTCTTTTATCTCTAAATATAAATTTTTTTAAAATTAAAAAAAGAATTTTATCCCTCAGACAAAGGACTTCTATCTAGAACATATAAAGAACTGAATAAAGTCAGGCATCCTAAAATTCAAAGTCCTAATCCAATACTGGGCATCTAAGATAACTAAATACTTCTCAGATGAAGAAATACAAATGGCAAATAAACATATGAAACAATTTTGAACATCATTGGTCATTCAGGAAATGCTAATTAAAACAGTACTGAGATTCTGTCTCATCCCAGAAAGAATGGCTGTTATCAAGAAATCAACCAATAGCAAATGCTAGCAGGGCTACGGGGAAAAGGGAACACTTTCCCACTGTTGGTAAGAATGAAGACTGGTGCAACTATTGTGGAAATCAGTGTGGAGATTCCTCAAAAAACTAGGATTAGAGGTCCCATTCAACCCAACTATTCCTCCTCTGGGTATTTCCCCAAAAGAAATAGAAACAACGCACCACAGTGATATACGTGCATCTATGCTCACAGCTGCACAATTTGCAATAGGTAGATCTTGGAAACAACCCAAATGCCCATCAACCAAGGAATGGATAATAAAGATGTGGTATTTTTATACAGTGGAGTACTACTCAGCTATAAAGAATAAAGTCCAGGCTTTTATAAGTAAATGGATGCAACTAGAGACCACACTCATAAGTGAAATAAATAAGACCCACATGTGCAAACATCTTATGGTCTCCCAAGTGTAAGAAGCTGAAAGAGGAAATAAGATCCAAAATGTACAATCAATGTTATAAAAGAGAAAGAAACTGCTCAAAAGGAAAGAAATCTGGAATGGAGGAAAGGAGAAAAGAAGGAAGGGAAGAAATACATATATATCTACATGTTAGCTGAAATAATTGTACTACTAATTCTTATTCATTGAAAGGAACTGCTTGTGCTTATATTGTCTGATAAATTTTGCATGCCTATATCTTGTAATCTGAGCAACTACTTTGAAGATAAGGATATGTAAAGTAATAACCATAATTAATTTCCTATTATCTTGTTTCAAAATTCTGTATCATTGGTTTTATTGATTCTTTCCCTTTAAAATAATAAAAAGCAGATGTACTAGATCAGTGATGCTATCACAAGCCAGAATGCATCTTATTGATTATGTTTTATTTAGTAGTACTTAAAAAGTTACGAGGTTGAACCAGGACCTTTACACTGAGCTTTGTCCTCAGATCTTTCCCACTTTTAATTTTGAGACAGGATCTGGGTGAGTCTCTAAGATGTCCACCTTGAGCTTCTACTTGAGTTCCTCATGCTCAGCTTCACAGAGTGCTGTGGATTATGGACATGTGCCACCCTGCCCTGCAAACAAGAGATGTTTCAATGGAGAAAAACTTGAAAGGATGCTTTAATGGATGAATCTGGATTTAGTAACTAGGAGAATTGAGATTTAAGAGTAAAGTAGGAAGACAGAAGTTCTAAACTTTGTGTCTACTAGAAAACAAGAGAAAAGGAAAAATAACTTAGATTCAGTGTTTTATGTTGTGTGAGGAATCAAAAAAAGGATAAAGAGAAACAAGATGTGATACATGAGGGCACTGTGGGCTCTGGTACACCGAGGTGGACGCCATCTGAAGTCCTGCTATGTTAAACCTCGGGCAGTGAGACTCTCCTGCATGGCTCGCTTCTCACTGGCATCAAAGTTTGAGGTCAGGTATACTTGATCATTCTTTCTTTTGTTTTAGAGAAGGGAATTGGAAGACACAATTCTAAAACATGAGGTAACTTTAGTTGAAGCAAAATCAGCTACCTAATTTCCATTCTCATCTTTTTCACTACCAGCTTTCTCAGATTAAGGACAAGCATAAACTGTAAAAGCAGCAACATCAACAATTACAACCGTTTTCCTATGTTCCGTTGTTAAAAAGAAGGCCATTGATACTACAATGGCACCCATGGGGAACTGGTGCAAGACGACTCCTTAAGGAAGTGATCTTTTCCAACTTCCTTTGCTTTCCTCTTGCTTACTAATTAGGACACAGATGAAAGCAGGAGCCATACTATGCAGCCACAATATGAGAACAAAACCAATTGCAAAGGGATACAGAAAAAAAGAAGCTCCATAACTCAATAATCAATGTATGTGTTGCTCACCCCTCATTTTATGTGGTTACCTCTTTGTGAGAAAATAAATCTTTCATTTATTTATTCAGTTATTTTACTTGGGATATTTGTTTTTTTTACTTCAGTTATTTTTATCATCTCAGTGGATCCTTAGTAGACACAAAGAGCAATTCACATGAAATAGAAATCATAAATTGTATAAATTATCTTGACCATGCATTGTGTGGTTAAGAACTGATAAGAATACATTTAATAGAGTTAAAGAAAAATAATCTTGTCCCTAGATCTAAAAACAACTGATATCCAATAAATATTCAGGAAATCCATGTTAAGTTAAATCTGTGACTAGGAAAATAAAGAAAAATAATAAACTTACCATTTATTCTTTCCCGTTGAAATTGATTTCTTCTCTATGTTCTGGATGTATGGTGGTAGTGTCCTTGCAGCTCACCTCTAGCACATAATTGAAGAAGAAAGACCAACACTGGCCAAATACTGATAATTTTGAAATCTTAATATCTTAGTAGTGAGATTTAATTCTTTGTATACATCCTATTAAGAGGTCTTAGACATACATAAATTAACCATAATGCCTAAAAGTTTAAATGAGAAATAATATACTAAATATTTAAAGGCTACTTATAAATTCATAAGAGAAGCATTTTGCAAAAAAGATAAAACAATGTATTTGAATGGTATGCTGACATAAAAGGAATGGCTTTATGTAATTCGAATGAGATTCAAACTCAAACACTATTAAGTAAATATCAACAACATCAAGAATAACTGCTTTAAATTATTACTATTCAGAATAACAAATATCAAGAGGAGGAGAAACTTGTCTTTTCATACATAGTGATTGGAGTAAAACGTGGTAACATTGTGGGACAATTTAGCAACATCTCTCTCTCTATGTAAAATATATGTACATATAAACTGGTATTTCCATAAAAACTTTATCTCACATAGGTAGACTTACACACATAAACAAATATGTATAAAATAAAAATTGAGCTGGGCATGGTGGAGCACACCTGTAGTCCCAGCTCTTGGAAGGCTGAGGCGGGGGATCATTGTGAGCTTGAAGCCAGCCTGGGTTACAAAGTGAATTCAACACCAGCTTGAACTGCATAGCGAAATACTGTTTCAGAAAGACAAAACAAAAACAAAACAGGGTTGACACGAATGATTAAAGAAAAGAACATTATATTCAATATTTCTCTTGAAGAATATTTCATATTTCATTATTCTAACAGTTTTTTTATATTATGATACACCAAGCAGAGTAAAAATATGTGGATCTTCATGGACTAAAAAGTAAGAATTTATAAGATATTAAGGAAGGAAAATCATACACAGTCTTATATTAATATGGCTTTACATTTACATGCTTTTTTTCTTTTTTTGGACTGAGAACCATCACATTGGTTAGTGTTTTTCACCTTGTTAAGATCACAAATTGAACTGTGCCAACTCTTTGGTAAATTCTGTTAACTAGAAGAGGGTATTAGGCTGGTTCAATGCAATTTACCCCCACTATTGGACAGGAAAATTAAAGTTATCTTTTACCCCGACACCATTCTATCACTTTCCTTGGGGGCCCATTACAAAGTAATGTTTAATACCTGAGCTAGGAATTCATTCTAAAATTAGGTCTTAATAATATGGGAAAGTGAACTCTAGTTACTCTGATGAATACTTTATCTGGTTCATGTGAAAATTAAATTCTCCTTGCCCTTGGGCTGATCAGATCAGTCTTATGAGATGTTGTGTATCTTCCTCAGCCAAACACCAGCAAGGTTATTGGTCATTAAATTATCCACTCTATAGTCCAACATTGTTATTTGATTTAAAGATGTCCTACAGTGGTGAATCCCACAGACCTATTATCATTATATTTAAGGTTATTGCCTTTAATTTGTTTCAAATTTGCCAACCCTCTGCATTGCCCCTAGTCCCCTTTCTCCCCTGCTGAACAAAATTTCACGTAGAATAAAGTAGATGTGAACATTTTTCTTTGTGTTCAGTCAGCCTGTTTATATTACTTTTCTAGAATGCTAAGGATTCCATATTTTATTATCCTGAGTGTCCCACCCATCTCCACCTCGTTCCTTTATTTTAGTCCCAGATACTTATCTTTTGGAAGATAACTTTAAGTTTCAGTTCTGGATATATCCCAGGTTAAACAGTTCATGACAATGACAAATATCTATAATGACATGTGACCTTGAAAGTGACTCACAATTTAATTTTGCTGGGATGATATCTAAAATCCTAAAAGGCATAATGATGATCTGAAAATTTCACACAACTCTGGCAATATTTTTGCTTTTTTTTCCTACAGATGTAGTTTGTTTTTTAAGAAATAAAAGGGCAAAGTAAGAAAGAGGGAAGGGAAAAAAAGAAACAGATTTCAGAGTGAGGCAGTAACAGTTTTGGAATTTGTTGGTACCATTAAGTATTTCATTTTGGACAATTTAAATAAACTCTATGAGTTTTAATTCACTTGCTACTGTGAGTATAATGATTAATACCCACTAAATTGTTGAACATAATATATGACATAAAAACAATGGAAATGTTTAGGTGTTGTTCTTAAAATAGACCACCAATATTGTCTTATCAATATAAATTGCTATTGTATGGGACAATTATAAGAAATAGTTGAGAAAATTAAACTATATGAGCTATGTAAGTAGTAAAAATTTGATGAACAGTCATCTATTAAATAATTCATTGAATCAAATGTTTACTCCAGCAACAATTTGGGTTTTCAAAACCCACATAGGTAAATAATCATAGGTATAGGAGGGAAATAGACACATAATTTTCAAAGTGAAATCTGATAGGGAAGGATCACTAGCATGATTGAAACTAGAGTTCGGGTCAATCAGTGAACAAATAGGAACACTTCTGCTTTTATATAAGTTAAATCAAATGTTGAAAGAGAAATTCCCAAGTTCTTTCCAGTTTTACAATTCACCATTTAATGAGGAACCTTCTCAGGAGCTTCTTTCCTCTTTCCTTGTTAACGTCTCAGTGAATACAACTAGCTTTGTTCTCTGTATACTTGCAAAATCCCTGTTTTCCTTGTTACAACTTGATTTTGAAATTGCTTTCTAGTTCCTGATTTCGGACTTTTTGAATGAGGATTCTAGTCACATGCAGTGAGCTCTAAAATGTCTAGTAACTACCTTTCTCTAAAAAACTAACTTACTCTTTTCTGTGGTATAAATACTCACAGTTTGATTTATTCTACTCTATCAATGCAAGATTTATGAAAGTGGAGATGAGAGATAAGGGCGTTAGATCTTCATTGTAGAGAACTCCCACATATAGATTATCATCTGCAGTACACATGAAAGGAGAGATAATACAAAATGTGGAAAAGTAATTAGAAAGTGATACATTTTGAGATTTTAATATGGCTTACTTCAGATTAAATTGTTTCCTTTAATTTTTAATACTGGCTGTGTTGAAAAATCAACTTGCTAAATTTCTGACAATTTATCAGTTGATTCTTGTGAGCTAATGTGGGCTGATTCTATCACAACGCAAGCATTTAGGTTTGAAGTGTATCTTTAAAAAACTGTGTCACTGGAAGATGTGTAATGTTAGAGTTTCCAACTACTAGGAAAGTTGTCTCAGCCTTTGACGGACTGGCTGAACTTTAAGAGGCCGTGCCTGCAACTTCAGGGAAGAAAACAAAGAATTATGGACTTAGGTTAACTGTTTACAATCATATTTATGCTGGATACTATTGATGAGTATCTTATCTTTTATTGTAAATATCTGTGTCCACATATATGCCTATATTGTTTACCATAAGTACTTTATGAAATAAAAATACTCTCATTGTCCATACATTTTAATTTCATGAAAGCTAAAAAGAGTTACAGAAATGAGAGCTCTCTTTCTCTCAGTGAAAAAGAAATATTTATATGCATTTTCAAAGTGACTGATAATTACTGAAAGGAATTTTGATTTTTTCCATCCTTTATAAACTGTCAGGAAAATGACTATAATTAGGACAATGGCCAAAATGATGACATTCTCTTTGATAAATTATTAAGTATGACACCTAATTCTGATGACATTGCTTCACTTGTTATGAGATACCTGCAAAGGTACAGATGGGCATTTTGAAGAACAAAAACAAACTATAAAACATTCAAATTCTCAGTGTCAAATCTAAAAGCAAGGATGAAATTAACATGTAGTTTGCATATCATCGAAGGTAAAAAGAGCAAGGTTGGTCTGCAGTAAATCAAAGGAATAATAAAAATGTTATCATAACATTTGGTTTTTCACAAACATGTAAAGAGATACATAGCTATGAAATTGAAAAGAAACCTTGCTCAGTCTCACATTCGGAATGAAACAGAGGCACATTGCAGTGGTTGTCTTGCTTCTAAGTCAAACAGAAACCAGATTTACATGGGCATGAGCATCCTGAAGAGTGATTCTCCTTGTAAGGAACATCCAAGTAGATTATGCACCGGAGAAGGTGTTTCAGATGAGGAAAACTGAGATTTGTTTAAAAGGACTAAAATGAACAGGTTCTTAAAAGGATGTCTCACAATATAGACAAAGGGAAAAATCAATAATGGATTGCCAGAAAGTTGGGGGCAGCTACCTGATTTTTAGAAAAATCAAAATTCTGTATCTCTTTCTCAACTTGCCCCGTTTCAGGCACAGAATATATCAGTTGAAAAGTTGGACATTCAGGGACCTGTGATATTTTATGCAGTAATGATACTCCTGGTTTCTACTAAAAAGACTTTAAGTCCATTTGAGCAAGTAACCATACACTTGTCAAAGAGGAAAACCTAAATATTTTCAAGATTGTTTTTTATAAACTATAATGTCATTAATACCCAAATTCTCAAAGCCTTATCATACCCCGCTGGACCATAACAATCAGGATAATGGGACCATAAAAAATAATAGGAGAACATTTAACTCACAGTGAAATTGAAAGGTTCATGAAAGAGAAAAAAATATATGATTTTTCTTGTCCTTAAATGCTTAGTTAAAACATACATGGTTTTTGGAAGAGCAACCACATTAGTTCCTGAGGCTGTGGGATAAAAGCTGTAATAGTAGTGAACCTCATAAGAAAATTTCCAATAGTGTCTTGCCCTAGAGCAATAATAATATTAGTAATATTGTTATAAAAAGTAATATTATTATGATAAAAAGTAATGCATCATTGTGGAAGAGATTATTGTCACCATTAAAGATTTATATGCAGAGTTGTGGTTCACTGTATCTTTATTAATTGCACAGTCTTCTTCCTGCAGAAGCCAGAAATATTCATAAGAAGGATGATAAACTGCCCTAAAGTCAACAAAATAGTATTCTCCTATGTCTCTCTTGTGTTTATGGGTCATCTTTGTGGAGATATTATATATATATATATATATATATATATATATATATATATACTATTATTTAATTGGTGATATATATGTCAACTATTATTTAATTGGTGCATGCATTCTTTTCTGTTCCTTTTAGAAAATCAGAAACATTTGATATTTACTCATTTGTGACAGAGAACAAATTCCTGTAAAAATTCCATTTACAAAAACATATCAGGCTACCTTTGCCTGCTGAACTGCCTGGGGAATTTATAGCTCCACATTTTGAATCTGATACCGAAAAATGGGAAAACAGAGGAACAAAACGCAGTCTCAAAACTCAACCCCACCCAGAACAACTTTTGAATGCGAGGATACAGGGGAACCAGGAAGCCACATACCTGCAAGTTATGAAATGATTGCATCCGAAATGAAACAACTCCAACAGGCCATAAAAGAGCTTAAAGCAGAAATAAGCCACATACCTGCAATGATCTCTCAGACAAAAAACGAGCTGAAATCAATGATGGAAGAAATGTTCCGTACACATAGAGAAGAAATAGACAAAAGACTAGAAGAAAATAGGAAACAAATGGAAACATTACAAGAGCAATTTAAGAATGAATTACCAAGAATGAAACAGGTCCAAAGAGAATGCCATGATTTGAAAACTTACACTGAAAGCATGCAAAACCCCTTAAATGAAACCGAAGATAGAATTTCAGAACTTGAAGACAGCATGGCAGCTTATGAGCGTGAAAGGAAGAATCTCATATCATCACACACACAAGAAAAGTCAATCCAACAGCTCCAAGATGAGGCAAAACGTAACAATATTCGAGTAAAAGGAGTGTGTGAAACAGCAGGAGACCTCAAAAACGATATAAAAAGAATATTTGCTGAAATAATAGCAGACAATTTCCCAAACAAGGTAAAAGATACTGAAGTTCAGTTAATCGAGGCACATAGAACCCCAATGATCCATAACCCAAAGAAAAACACACACAGGCATGTAATAGTCAAGATCCAAGATATCCAGCAAAAGAACACAATATTAAAAGCTGCTAGAGAAATGAAACAGATCACCTATAAAGGAAAGCCCATCAGAATCACAGCAGACTTCTCAACGGAAACCATGAAATCAAGAAGAGCTTGGAGCGAGATATTACAGATTCTGAGACAAAACAACTTCCAACCCACAGTGATGTACCCTGCAAAACTATCCCTCAAATTCAATGGAGAAATAAAATATTTCCACGACAAAGAACAACTGAAGAACTTCATGAGTGCCAAACCAGCATTGCAAACAGCACTAAAAGATATTCTGGACAGAGAAAAAACAGACCACAATTCCAAGAACATTAGAAATAACTCCCTAAACAGAACAAGCAAGTAAACAGTCAGCAAACGAAGAAAAACATCAAGTAAATAACATGACTAGAATAAGCCAACATATAACCATGATAACCATTAATGTAAATGGCCTCAACTCAAAAGTCAAAAGGAAAAGATTGGCAGAGTGGATTAAGGAACACAATCCAACGATATGCTGTATACAGGAAACACATTTTACTCAAAAGGAAATCCACAGGTTGAAAGTTAAAGGTTGGAAAGCAATTCTCCATGCAACAGGTCCCCAGAAAAAACCAGGGGTAGCTATTATGTTTGCAAACAATGTAAACTTCAAACCAAAAACAATCAAAAGAGATAAAGAAGGCCATTACATACTAGTTAGGGGAAAGCTGCAAGAGGAAGAGGTAACAATCCTAAACATTTATGCGCGAAGCCATGGAGCACCTAACTTTACAAGTCAAATCTTGACAGACGTAAAAAATCAAATAACTAATAACACTATTGTAATAGGGGACCTAAACACCCCTGTGATGCAAACAGACAGGTCAACTGGACAGAAACTCAGCAAAGAAATAACAGACCTGAACCAAAAGTGTGAACAAATGGACTTAGTAGATGTATAAGAGTGTTCCACCACACAACATCAGAATACACATTTTTCTCAGCTGCACATGGGTCTTTCTCCAAAATAGACCACATTCTAGCTGATAGAGCTTATCTACCTAAATGCAAAAGAATTGAAATTATCCCATGCATATTATGGGACCACAGTGCAATAAAATTGGAAATTAAGGACAAAGAGAACTCCAAAAACCACATAAACACGTGGAAATTAGACAACAACCTCCTGAATAACCAATGGGTCACACAAGAAGTTAAAGAAGAAATTAAAAATTACCTACAAATAAATGAAAACGCAAGTACAACATACTGGAATCTGTGGGGTGCAATGAAAGCAGTCCTCAGAGGGAAATTTATAGCCATCAACTCGTATACAAAGAAATCAGAAAGAGAGCATATAAATAGCTTAATGCTACACCTCAAACTCTTAGAAAAAGAGCAACAAGCCAAACCAAGAGCCCAAAGAAGGGAGGAGATAATAAAATTCAGGGCAGAAATTAATGCAATTGAGATGAAGAAAACTCTACAAAAAATTAGTGAATCAAAGAGTTCGTTCTTCGAAAGAATAAATAAAATTGATAAACCCCTAGCCAACCTTATCAAAAAAAGAAGGGAAAGATCTCAAATTCATGCAATAAGGAATGAAAAGGATGAAGTCACTACAGATCCAAAAGAAATACAAAAGATCATTAATACCTACTTTCAAAATCTGTATTCCCTTAAGATAGAAAATACAGAACAAATGGATAAATTCCTAGAAAGGTACAAATTGCCAAAATTGAATCAGGAAAACGTAAAAATCCTGAACAACCCAATATCAATTAATGAGATTGAAAACGTCATTAAAAACTTACCAACAAAGAAAAGCCCAGGCCCTGATGGATTCACAGCAGAATTCTATAAAACATTTAGAGAAGATCTAATGCCAACACTCCTCAAACTCTTCAATGAAATCGAAAAGGAAGCAACTCTCCGCAACACATTTCTGGAGGCAAGTATTATACTGATACCAAAACCAGAGAGAGACCCAACTAAGAAAGAGAGCTACAGGCCAATCTCTCTAGTGAACATAGATGCAAAGATACCCAACAAAATACTGGCAAACAGATTACAGCGAATCATAAGGAAAATCATACACCACGACCAGGTAGGATTCATTCCAGGAATGCAGGGATGCTTCAATATTCGAAAATCAATTAATGTAATACACTATATTAATACAGTCAAAGAGAAATCCACATGATCATCTCAATAGATGCAGAGAAGGCTTTCGATAAAGTCCAACATATATTCATGTTAAAAACCTTAGAAAAAATAGGAAAAGATGGCCTATACCTCAATCTGATCAAAGCAATCTACAAGAAACCAACAGCCAACATCATATTAAATGGACATAAACTGAAAACTTTCACTTTAAAGTCAGGAACAAGACAAGGATGTCCATTGTCACCACTCCTATTCAACATAGTTCTGGATCACTAGCGAGAGCAATCAGAGAAGGGAGAGAAATAAAAGGAATAAGGATAGGAAAGGAAGAAGTCAAACTATTACTATTTGCAGATGACATGATACTATACATGGAGGACCCCAAAAACTCCACAAGAAAACTCCTGGAATTAATTGACAAATTCAGCAGCGTAGCTGGATACAAAGTCAACACCCAAAAATCAATAGACTTCCTACACACGAACAACAAACAGACTGAGAGAGAAATTGAGGAAACCATAACCTTTACAATAGCAACCAAGAAATTGAAATACTTAGGAATCAATCTAACAAAAAATGTGAAAGATTTATTCAGTGAAAACTACAGTACTCTGAAAAAGGAGATTGAAGAGGATTTCAATAAATGGAAAAACATACCCTGCTCATGGTTAGGAAGAACTAACATTGTAAAAATGGCCATACTACCAAAACTGTTGTACAGATTCAATGCAATTCCCATCAAACTACCGTTAACATACCTCACAGATCTAGAGA